>JAVCKT010009532.1:0-13314 GCA_032273925.1 Rhynchotus rufescens | reverse complement strand
GGTTTTCCTTTGAAAGGATCGAACTTTTAAAGGTTGCCTTTCCTTTCAGTTAATCTGCAAGGAATTGTTAATCAGTCCATCATGATTGACCTGTACGGTTAAGGACTCATTCCCTTGCTTGCCTTGCACCTCAGAGGATGTTCAGCTAAGGCAGAACCTGCTATTTAGAGGCAGAACCCTCCTGTGGGGTCCCATGGACTTTTTTTCTTCCCTTATTATTCCAAGGTGGCAGAAACTTAATCCCTCTTTGGGCACGACTGCTGCTTTGGCAGTCCCTGGACCTGATTTACAGGTTTGATTTAGCCCGTGAAGGCATCTGGCGAGCTGCAGACTTGCCAAGTGCGTGACCGACTGGGAATGGGTGGCAGGGAATGGGGAAGGAAGGAGCGGCTGCAAGCTGGGACCAGGCTTTGCACCGTGTTGTGGGAGGGCAGCCTTGCCTGGCACACAGCTGAGCTCTGTTTGTGAGAACGCTCCTCTGGGGCCTTTGGTCACCCGTGGGTCTGCAGAGAACATGGGACTGGTGTTGTTGGCCCAGGAGAAAGATCCCTTGCTCTTTATCTTTCACTCTAGGGAGGAGCTTTGATCTATCTTTTTTTTTTTAATATTATTGAAATATTAAATCATATATGTCAAGTATTTGTTGGTTCCCAAATTGCAGGATGACAAGAAAGTTGTATTCGCGTCATAGGATTTGAAGAACATTGTATATACATATGCATTGATACGAAAAAATGGTTAGTGTTACAGTCTGAAGTAGAAAATATGATATAAGCAGAGTCTCAAAGATAGGAAGCTCTTATTCTAGAAAAATATACCGTGATAGTTACCATAGGTGAACGACACAAGTGAAAAGACTAAGCTTGGTTGCTGCAGTTAAAAAGGTCTCACAAACTTCCTTCTGTGCATCAAACACACGTAGCCTTAATGGTAACTGCAATGCAGGGATCACTGTTAAAAGCATTTGGCTTTCAGCTCAAGGATGCTTCCTCAAGAGCATCGATTCAGAGCTCACTGAAGTAACGGAGAGCCCTTTAGAGAGAGGTTCTCCTCAATGAGAGCCCTTGAGCTTTGGGTCACATCCCCCTGGCTGGAAGGATGGAGTCAGTTAAGTGGGAGCTCAGCTTACTTAAATGCCCATTGAAAAAGGTGCTTGTGGGTGCAAAAGCTCCCTAATGGCAACTGTGAAGCTGAGAGCAGTGGGTGAATGCTGGATACCTGCAAGGCCAGCAGGAGAAACCAGGCAAACTAATGCAGTGTGAGCCCTGTGCTCCTCTCACAAACCTGCTGGTGTAAATACTCAGGGTAACTTTTGCTCAGAGCTTTTAAAAATTAAATATTTTCATATATCATAAGTGTTTGTAAAAGAAGGATAGCTTTAAAAAAATGGGGGTAATCTGAAAAGCTAGAGCAATGTGTAGCCAAGGTAGATTTGGAAATGCCTAGAAATATTTGCTGCTGTTCACAGTAGAAATCCATACCAGAAGAGTTTTCAGCTTGAAAAGCTTAGGAAGAGCAAACATTTCAATGAAGATGTGAGCTATAATAATGCTTGAGCCCAGTCCCCTGTGTTTCATTTCTGCATGACGTGTTTGCCACAGCTGCCCTATGCTCAGGGTAAATAATGGAGGGCAGTTATGTGCTTTTCATTGGCTGCATGAGGCACTGGACACTCCTTAAGTACCTTTATCTTCAGATACAACTATTAACTTTTGGCTTACTTAAAAGTAAAGCAAGTAAATAAGAGGGTTTTATTTTTTTCCAATCTTGTTTTCAAGGCTTCCATTATAAATTGTTGAAGGTAAGCAAAAATTAATTATAAGAAATATCTTGGCAGCTTTTCTATTAACCTGTGATGACACTTCAGATTGCATCTAGAATTGGAATGCTTGGTAATTTTCATGATTAAGGTTTAACTCTTTTTCCTCTCTTATTTAAATAAGAATTCATTAACACAAACATGTTGTTTATTTTACATTATTTTAAAATACTGCTGCATGATGAAACTAACCATCTTAGGGCACCCTCAGAGAGGGAGAGCCTTTTGGGAGCTTGTGTAGCCCCTGCCAGGGATGCTGGTTTATCAGGCCTGGTGTTCAAGGGTTTGCAGTTGGACTTGATGATCTTGGGGGTCTTTTCCAACCATAGGGATTCTGTGATGCTGCGAATCTAGTGTGGCTGTAAAGCGCCTTGCTCACTGAATAAAAGTGGTTGCCAAGCATGTGGAAACAGCCCAAGAGTAGAGAATTGCCTGACAGTAGAGCTGGAGAGATGTCAACATTGCCCTTCTGCTGCTTTCAAGCAGCCTGAAATTGCTCTGTGCCTCCTAACCTCTCTTGTGAGAAGAATACATACTTTCTGTTATCCTTATTCTATATCCCCAGGAAACAGCCCAGTTTTCACAAAGATTCAAGAGGGATCTTTAAAAAAGATTTTGTTCTTTAAAAAAGAACAAAATTAAGCTCATGGGTCCTTAGTCTGTTTCCCTTCTGGCCTGCTCTTTTTGACCTGAGTCTTTTCCACTGCTCATCTGCCATTTCTTGGATATCTGCTTTAATACTGTGCTGGTTTTGTAATGGCCACACTTCCTGGTGTCTGAATGATGTCTCAGCTGCTTGGTCGGTGTCGCTGGGAGACACTTGCTGACACTTGCAAGTGAGAAATGGGGCATTTTCCAAGAGTTTGCCACAATGGCCATACCCAAACGCTGGAGCAAAGGAAGGGGCGTCCTTTACTTTCCCCACTTCTAGTGAGTTTATCTCATTCGGCAGAGAGGAAGAGCAGAACTTCTCATGGACAATCCATAATTTTTTGGGCAGTCCATAGTTTTAGCTGATTCGTAATACAGAAAGGAAGAAGGAGGAAGCTCCTCTTTCCTGTCATTGTGTATTGGCTCCGGAGAGCATGTGTGAAGGGAAGCCTTGCAGAAACGTGGTGTCTGTGATGCTTCCATAGCTTGGTGGAAGTGCTGGCTCTGCCTTACACAGCGCTTGCAAGACCAGCCCTGGGAGACAGACACCTGAAGGGCTGACTGGGACAGAGCCCTGGCACAGGCTGCCCAGGGAGGCGGTGGAGTCTCCTTCTCTGGAGATCTTCCCAACCCACCTGGATGCCGCCCTGTGCCACATGCTCCAGGTGACCTTGTGTGTGCAGGGGGGTTGGACTGGATGATCTCTAGAGGTCTCTTCCAACCTTAAGGATTCTGTGATTCTATGACCAAATAGCAGCCTCCCAGGTCCTCTGAGGAGGTGCCAGGAGGACAGAGCAAGTCCCTTCACTGAGGTGCACACCAAAGGTACAAGAGACAACAGCCGTAAGTTGAAACAGGGGAGGTTTGAAATGGCTGTAAAGTTGAGGGGTGTCACTCTGAGGATAGTTACCCATGGGGTCGGGTTGTCTCAAAGGTTGTGGAGCCCCAAGTGGGCAGAGCTCTGAGCAACCTGGCTTAAAGTCAGTACTGAGAATGCTTTGAGCAGGGCTTGCGCTAGACACCTCCCCAGGTCCTTTCCAACCCGAGTGATCCCTTGGCTGTGTTGTGAATTAAAATGCTTTTCAGGTGAGCTGAGCCTTTGGGAAGGACCTGAGTCTGGCGATGTTGTTGTTCACGGGACGGAGGAATGTTGGTGCCCCGGCTGTGCCGGGCTGGCAAGGAGGGGATGGCTGCTATTAACTGAATTCCGTTCCTCTTCCCCACGCTGGACCCTCTGCTTTAGCTCCATTTGATGAAGCTACTGGGCCATAAAACCTGTCGTAACAGACAGCTTAGTTGGATTTCTGTTTTCCCCGGGGAAAGAAGAATGTTTCTTGGTCTGTCAGCAATCCCTGTAAGCTTCAGAATCACAGATCTCTTTTCTCTGTTCCATAGCATCTATCTTAAAAATGCTTCATCAGCTTTAACACAGATACTTCTCCTATATTCTGAATAGCTTGTGATTCCACGTGCAGACCAATACTGGCTGTATTTTACCATAGCTGTCTGGGTGAAGCAGAGCTTGCATGGACTTAAAGAACTGGGACCTTGAATAAACATCCACATTTTTCAGTCTCAGCTTACGTGATACCTGTGTCACCTAATTAAAAGTCCTTTGGGAAAAAGCTAAAGCCAGAACAGAATCTAAATATGATGTAAATATTTTCTGCATGAGTACGAACCCTGATTTTATTGCACTTCCTATCTGTCTCATTTTGCTTTTAATTTTTATTCTTCCTAGTGAGAAAGCAGTCACTTGTCACGTGTTAAATAACAAGCCTAGCCACAAAAGCACTAACACTTGGTTGTATTTTTTTTTCCTTCTATAATTGATAGTAGGAAACACATTTCTAGGACAAAATGCAAATTAGATTGTTATGGGAAAAATGACCTTTAATGTAATTTAATTTGAGGTTGGTTATGTAAAGTAATTGCATGAACTTTTTTTGGCTCAGCTTGGGGGATCCTGGGATAATATTGATTTAAGCAATCATAACATCAGGGAAATGAGAAAGAAATACTTCTCCCTTGTCTTCCTTTCCTGAGAGTTCAGGGTTGTGGCATTTAATTGTCATGGCTATGTACAGGCTAGGCTTAAGGCGTGTGAGCAACAGGGCCTTCCACTGCTTTCACTGTGCCTTGGCTTTGTAGCCATTAACCTTGTTTTATGTTCACGTCATATAATCCAGCTCGGTGAAGACACTGAGTGTGCCGTAGCAGATGCCCGTTTTGGGGAAGAGGTTTGGGAGCTGATGCACATTTTGTGGTGAGATGAAATCTCAGTGCAGGCCGGGGGGCTGTTTCCTACCCCAACGAGGGTAGGGAAGGGCAGGGGTTGAACTTCCCCCTTTGGAAGCTGAAGGTCCTTTGTTGCTCTCTCATTTCACTTCCTATCAAGACAACACCTGGAGGTTTGGGTGCAAAGCTTGGGTGCTTTGCAGAGTGCTCTTGTGCGTGGGGAGCACCCAAGGCAGTGTTGTTATTACAGTGAGTATTCCCATATGCCTCAAGACCTCTGGTTGAAATCCTGAGGGGTGGATTGAAAGTAAACTGCTTGCTATCAGTACTGGATATGAAGCCAAGGTATCATTAGGTAGGACATTTGTGTGGTTTCCAAGTTAGTACCGTGACTGAAGTTTTAAAAATGTTCTAAAGCTGATTGAGCATAGGAGAAGAGCAGAAGACAAGGAGAGTAAGAGCAGACTGCAAAAAGCGGAGGCAGTATTGGCAGCAGTCTGGCATGATCAATGTGAACGGCCCCCTTGGCAGCCTTTAATGAAGCTGCTGAGCATGACTCCAAAGGGATGTTCAGCTCTGTGACTGCAAACTCATTGCTGAGAAGCCTCAGACCAAACCCAAATCTTTGGGTGCTCCTATGAACGCTTCAGCCTATCTGCTTCACTTGGGAAAATAAATCCAAGTTTCTCACATGGGACACCACAGTTAGGGCTCTTTTTCTATTTGCCAAATCTAACGCAAATAGGAACAAATACAATGCAGACAAACTTTTTTTTCCATGTCTTTGATAATGAAGAGGTAAACATGACTCTTGCTTGTTAACTTGTTTCAACGTATTGGCCTTTGTTCACCGTTTGGAGTGTGATTTTCATTCATAATGGTGGAAGAAAAGCATTTTCGCAGCGCAGCAAGTGCAAAGGCAGTTATTGATTTCATCCAAGATGAGGGTCACGCATGGAATACAAACACCTGGAGAAACGGCACACTCCGGAGGCTGAGCTAATGCTCCTTGCGTTGTGTAATTATACAGTGCTCATGTATATCTAAACGAAAGAGGAATTCAGAGTTCTTGACTTTCATTTTGCAATTAGTTGTTTCAGTAACTGGCAAAAGAAAGATCAAGTTTGTTTTTAAAGCCAGTTCCTCAGGGTTTCAAGAGTTGCGTTTTTGCATGTATATGTTAAAGCGAAGACAGTTTCCATTTCAAGGCAGATAAAGAAATAATAAACATTGGACAGAGGAAGCTGCAGTAATTTTTAGCCAACAAATATTAATATGGACTAAATAAAAAATAAATTCATGCAGATTTTGGGGGGGTATGTTATCTTTAAATTTACATTTTTTTTTGCCTATGAGAGCTCCTTTGTGATGGGAGTGTGTTCATCATCATGATTGTGTTGCCAAGGTGGACTCCGAGCATTATCTTTATCTGTCCATATTTGATGTGCCCAGACAAATTACTGTAACAGTCCTAAATGTTGGAACTTATCCAACATCGACTCAGATCATTTTCGGAGATCTCTGTTCTGAGATGAGGAGATTATAACAGCAAGAAGTTGTTTCTCATTAATGATCAGTACCAGGGAGTTACCATTGCATGTGGCAATGCTGAGACTGATAGGATAAAATTTGCCTCTTTTCTTTATGTCCATGGCAGTTCATCTTTGCATGTCTTGTCATATTAGTCATATTATACATCATTATTCCTATTACTGGAAGTTATTGACTGATTTACCTTCCCTTTGCATCCTCTAATGTCAGTTTTGAACATCCTATTTCTGTGGTGACATCAATCTTGTCCACCTATTTGTGAGCTGCTTATGCCCAATCTTTGTCCATTTTATTTCTGATGTAAAAGAGGAGAAACCAAAGTTGTGCAACTGCCTTCTGTATTTTAGCCTGCTAAGTGGACTGCTGGATTCCTTTGTGACTCTGACCATCCCAAGCAAGAGCAGACTAGGAAAAAATCATATCTCCTGGCAGCCTGATTTGTGTGTTTTGGCCAAACCTTTGCCTGTCTTTAAATTGTCAGGTACTTTAAGCATGATGTTCATGCCATTTTTCTGCTGAGGAAGTGCCAAGTGTGACTTAGACTCGTTAGTTACCAATGACTCTTAAGTGACCTGGGGCTGGCAAGTAGTTTCATCCCTGTGTATTTCTACAGATTATATTGTTGTTTTATGCCTTTTACTTGGGCTATCTGTAGCCTTCACAAGCGAAGTACTGAGAAAGAATGCCATATATTTTGAATAAGTTTTAATGTACAGATGGATTCCTTACCAGCATGAGGCACAATATGTCAACCAGTGACATTTCACTAACGAAAACAAGATGCTGTGGCAGCGTTTAGATTTTTCTTTCACTTGTCAAATTGTTTTTAACAGAGATACTAGTGTTAACAGTAGGGCTGGTCTGTATGAAAACAAGCAATTTCAACTCTGCAACTCGGAGCGTCTGCTGTGCTACAGCGCATCATAATTTAGGGGAAAAATGTAGGTTTCATCTATAAGGACTGAGCAGCGTCTTCACTGGTGCTTGTTACTGTGTGTGTCTGTGTAAGCAGTGCCTGTGGTATCTAACGTTTTTCTTTAAACTGCTTTTTGGAAACTAGGACACAAGTTGACAGATCTTGAGAGACGGGAACTACTGGCGACAGCAGCTTCTTTGTACGTGGCCGAACAGCTGAGATCACAGCGCTTTCTAGGCACTCAGAGGTAAGTTCATTTCTAGGAGCTCAGATCTGCTGATGCGTTTCTTAATGGCATCTTCTCATGCACGAGAGACACCGGTGAGAACCGCATGGTTTCTTAATATAGTCTGTTTCTTCTAAATTCAAATGAGCTGTGCCTTGCACTTCCCTATTCATGCAAGTTGTTCATGATTATTTTTCTTCCAAGTATTGACAAACTAATAGGCACAAAAACGTTCCAAGCCAGTATAGTAATTAATGCACATCAGGAGTTTCATTAATGCAAAATGTTGCTACATTAGTAACTAACCATAAATAGAGCATCACAAATTTCCCCTGTGCCCATTTGAAGTGATCTAAGCACTTTGCAATAGCTTGAGTATTGAGCTCCAGAGCTTTAAAATATTGTGAATTCATGAGTAATTTGCTTCCTTGAGGAGGAACCTTCATAGTTTATGGTCGTATTCTGGAGACACTTCCTGCTTGGTAAACTCTCCAGGAGTCTTGGAGAGTCAGCACCCTGTTTTAACTATGGTTCCTAATGCAACTGTTGTCAGTACTGTGTCAGTTTGTGTCAAAAGACTAAGCTATTAATCTGGCTTTTTTGGAAAACTATTCTTTTTTCCTCTCTGATGCTTCTAGCTTTTGCCGTCCTCTGGCTCTGATTATTGTTTGATTTTGGATGATATAATTAGTGAAGCCTTTTGGATAGTGGGTTTTGTAGCAGTTGCGACATGACTCTTCCTTGTCTTAAATTCTTTAATATAGGGATGTGTGTGAGAGAAATCAGATTGCAGAGTAAACATGATTCAGATTCCATGCTAGTGGTTTGACAGTATATTCTATTACTGTTTTACAGCGGTCAGGAATAAATCAAATGTGGTTTCAAGAAGTCTTTATTTTTATTTGTACCCACAAAGATAAATACTACCATATGGTGTTAAAAAAAAAAAAAAGGACACTTAGAGGACTTAGAGGAAGCATAACAGCTTTGTAATTTGTAGCATATGTAGGGCTATCGTTGTTTGCCTTCTGCATCTCTTGAGTGTAAAGCACCTTTATATTCCTTCCACGGATTATATCCTTCATAGGAAATGGCATAAGGGGAAGAACAGACAGCGTAAGGCCACTAGTCCCCGCTGAAAGACGAAAGGGAGAAAATGAAGAGCAGCTCTGTGGTTTTTACTGGCCAGCGTAGGAAGTTAAGTAGTCTGGTCCCGCTGCAGAGGAGCGGGGATTACTTTGTGCTTAGAGTGAGGATCTGGGCACTGTGGGTTTGAATAGCGTTTCTCAAAGTCCTGTTTTGTTCCCTGCTATGATTTGGGAATTGATGGACTGGCCTGTAAAACATTCTTGCAAACAAGAAAAGAAAGGAGTCCAATTGTTGAAGAATCTTTTCATGTTTTCTTTCTAACGCAAATATTTTCTTTTAGTATTAAGTGTCTCTGTAGCTTAATAGAAAAGACGTATAACTGTTTTAACCCAAATGTCAGATATGTCAACAACGCGCTGCATTAAGCTGTCAGGCATTGTCATTCTTCTCTTTCTTTCTACAGCATCAGGACAACAAATACACTTCTGCTTTGAAACATATTGACTTATTTTTGGAGTCCTTCTAGTTTAACTTACTCAGATCCAGCATGAGCAGAGCCTGGGAACATGAAGTGTGTGCTTGGTAAGACTAAATTAAGATCTGATTTTTCAGATCTTAAAAAGCAGAACTCATAAATGTTTTCAGTGCAGGGAAAATCACTTCGTCTGCCTGTGATGGGGAGTACGTTGTCTCATCTTGATCAGAAGGACGGTCTTTTCTGTCTGTCCTGCCATATGCAGTTTTGGAATTAATCTTTCAGAAGTTCAGCATTATAATTTTCATAAAGCAAAATCAGTAGTGGCCGAGAGCTCAATATTTACTCTTAGTGAATAGTCATTGTTTCAATCCAGATATATATGTTGTGAAGTCTGTTTGCTCTGATGATGTGTGAGGCCAAGTAAGGGCGAGGTAGCACAGAAAGGTTTGTTGATATTGATCTTCTAAAGATAAACTTGATAATGACCATTCCTTCCCATCCCTTCTCCCCCCAAATCATGAAGCTCTTTGAGAGGAAAAAGTCAAAGAAATAAACCAGAGTATAGCCAAGGGACTGAGAGAGTCCTGGAGTGTTCAGCATTCCTTAGAGCAACTTGGGGCCTCCATCGAGAGGGGCTGAGGACCATGGAGCACACAAGTTCCTGTAGCCCTCTCAGGGTTCCTCACAGCATGTCCCTGGCTTATCCCAACTGCATCTCACTCGTTTTGAAGGTCTTATATGTCATGGATACTGCCTGGGGAGCGGGAAAGTGGCTGTAGGAGTACGTATTTATTGGTAAGATTGCAATCTACTTGGAAAAGTTTGGAAAAGAAAAAGTGCAGACCAGGAACTGGGGCTTCTAGCAACAAGGCCCAGAAGTCAGTTGTAATCTCAGGTGCCTGGAAGCAGTGGGAGTTTGGAGTCCGTGTGGATTTGCATCCCTATTGGAGCATGTGAGCACATCAGACAGACTGCACGTTCTCAAGGTGATCCATGGCTTGCTTCTAATGCTTTGGAAAGCTGTGTTGACATGCTGGGGATCCTGTTTAAGTTTCAGTTTTCTGGTGCTACTTGTGTCTCCAGCATCTTTTTTCCACATGCACAGAAAGCAAGCACCAAGAATTCTTGTGTGAGGAATTGCACTGCAAAGTAGTATTTTGAAATCATGCATTATTTCTGCTAAACTTGGCACAGCTGCCAAGCAGACGGAGCTTTGTGCTGGACTTGAGTTATACGCTTGTCTTTGGTTTGTTTTCTTTTCCCTTTTGGGAGCCATATGTATCATATGTGTGGTTTTCACAACTGCAGGATATTGCAGGTTCTCCCTTGTCCATGATTTATTCAGCCCAAGCTGAGGATTGTTATTCAAGGGAGACATATAGAGCTGCACTTGGAAGCCCTCACCGGAGCTCCATCAAGGCACTGAGTTGTGGTCCCATAAAAAGCAGCTGAGCCAGGTTGAGGAGTTGCTGTCCGGGCCTGCTGCTCTGCTGGACCTGTCTTCTGCACACAACTATGCACGTGGGGTTTCATATGCAGCTCCTTTCTGCACTGCTTCGGCCCAAATGCCCTGTATTTAGCCCACACACCCGTCAATAAGAGATTTTCTCTAGGTCATTCTGGTTAGTCCAGGTTGGTGGTGTACGAGCTTATTCTGGAAGAGGAGGAAGAAGGGGAATATACAGCAAGCAGTGCATGAGCAGAGGACGTCTCCGGAAAGGGCTGCAGGGGTAGGTCTGAACTCTGCTCCCCGGATGAGCCTGGCTTATGTGACGGTCAGTGTCACGGGGGAGTCCTGCACACTCGGTGATACCTGCAGCGCTGTGGCTGCAGGACGTGCTGCAGGAGGCAGTGCAGAGCTCTTGCTGGAAGCCCTGGGCCGTGGGCTGCAGCCTCGCTGCTGACAAACACCCACCTCCATCTAGTTGCAGTCGGGTGCAGCCCCCTTTGCTCTGTCCCCGTGCCTGGCCCTGTAGGTTGGGCAGAGCACCCACAGGTGGGTTTCCAGTGCCCTGTTCCTGAGGGGCAAAATCCCTGACCCTGAGACACAGCAGCTGCTGCTCCTTCCCAGTCCGCCTGGATGCCGCCCTGTGCCCCGTGCTCCGGGTGTCCCTGCTGGAGCAGGGGACTAGATGATCTCTAGAGGTCCCTTCCAACCTCAACCATTCCATGATTCCGTGATTCTGCTGGAGACCTCGGCGTGCTGCCGGGCATAGGGATGCAGACACCTTTGCTGCACAGGCCAGTGTTAGAGCATCTTCTGTGGTTTCGTTTCTGATTTTACCTGGTGGTTATTTCACCAGTGCCCTGGGTAAAACTGGGGAAAAGGGCTGTAGCTTTTCGGAAGGTAATTAGCTAATGAAAATGCTTGGTGTCATGCGAGCCCGACACTAATGTGGAGATTTCACTGTGATATGGAGATAATAGGGGCATATGTTTCCTGCAGGAAGCAGCTATGAAAGATTGATGATTGTTTTATTGCTCAGCTTTCAGGTCTTTTGCCTGGGACTTTTCCTACTGCTTCCATAGTCCAGTTCATCGAGAAACTGGTGCCACCCACAGCTGCTGAACAGATTTACAGCATCTAGTAAAAACCCAAGGTCTTTGAGCCAGAATTCGATCCTGTCTCAAGTGGAACCATATTTTGGCTGCGGCGGGTGCAGCTTATTTCATGCCTGTTGGATGCATCTAGCCCTTTGAGAGCAAAAATGATGTCGGGCGGTTGGATCTTCACAGTTTGGCCCCCAAGTTGTTTTCGTTGGTGGGTCAGGAGGGGAGCAGGACGGTGACACTCCAGGTGTGGCTCCATCTTGCTCTCTCCTGGCTCTGCTAATGTCATGTTTGTACTTCTACACCCAATTGCCTACAGCACTTCCTATGCGTTGCTTGTGTTGGCCGCTGGGTGTATTTTCCTAGTTTTTGGATGGGTTTTACCCTTTCATCTTTTACGACTTGGAAAAAAAGCATTGAGGCTTCATGCCCACATTGCTACATACAAAAGATAGTAACGCACTGGAGAACGTTTTATGTCACTGGTGAATAACTGGAGGGGTTTCTTGCTCACGTGTTTAACGTAGACGACCTGAATGGGGGGTCTGCATTAAACTCCTCTTTGGGGGAACTTAGGGAAGGAGCATGTTTGGTCTTACTGAAAGACAACGGTCTTAATTTCCTGTGCTGTTCATTGGGAATTGTTGCTTATCAATGTTCAGAAAGTATTTGGAGACCTGAGGTGGATGGTGTTTTCCAAAGTGAAATAATGCCCGTGAAGCCGTTTGTGCAGTGAGAAATTGCAGGTATAACACAAGCAGCATCTTTGGTTTAGTCTGAAACGGCTGATTTCACTTTTGGTCAAAAGGCATCACATAATTGATTCTCGCCAAGTTCCTGAAATAATTTGTCTGAAAGTTTGTGGCTTCCAAAACGTTCAAAGGTGGTTAGAAATTCCCAGTTCTGCTGTGTCCTGGGCTGTAGCACAACCGGGGATCTGCAGAGACGGAGCGGGAGCGGGAGCTCGGCCACGGGCCCCTCGTCCAGCCACCGACGTGGGTTAATTTTGTGATAAGTGAATTTTGGGTTACATTAATTTTAGGAAGGAGAGGGATGTTGGGAGAATGGCCTGGGCTCGCCCGAACGGGCCGCACGGAGAGGAGCGCTCCTAGTAGCGCAGCAGCGGTAGGCGCCCCCGAGCTGCGGCGAATGCATCGGTATCGTCGTTCCTCCCTAGAGCCGTAGCAGCAGCGGGAGCAGCTGCTGCACGGGCAGCTCAGTGGGTGGTTACACTTCCCACTACCCGTCAGATCCACCTCTAGCGAGAGGCAGACTCAGTCGCTCTGTTTGCGTTGGGTGGGATGAGCAGGTCCAGCCCCGTGTGGCTTTGCCTGCGCTCTGCAGCTGCGCAGCAGATTGCAGCACTGCCCCATCCTCACCCGCTCATCCCTGGGCCAGCCAGTCCAGCATCCTCCTTTTCATGGTTTACTGTGATGCCTTTGAAAGCCCTACCGTGATCTGTGTAACCGCCACAACTGCAGACATTACTGCACTCTGTATTTTTCCCCCCTCCTGTAGACTAGCAAGGTGCTGAGAAGCTGCTCTCCTTTCTCTGTGATGTCTTCATTTATGCTGGGGTCTTCTGGTTGTGACATCCTTCTGCTGTCTCTTTAGGTGTGATTTATGTAAACTTTTGACCTAATATAAACGTACACATATGTATATATTCTAAGTCTTCCCTAATCATGACTAAACCAGCTGCCCTACATATATGTTCAGTTGATTGTTGTAGAAAGAGGATTATATGTGCTAGGGACAAGCAATTAGGTGCAAATATGCAAAATGGGCCACAGTTT
>JAVCKT010009531.1:0-14495 GCA_032273925.1 Rhynchotus rufescens | reverse complement strand
AATGCACCCCAGGATCCCATTGGCCTTCTTGGCCACCAGGGCACACTGCTGCCTCATGGTCAACTTGTCATCCACCACGACGCCCAGGTCCTTCTCTGCGGGGCTGCTCTCCAGCAGGTCAACCCCTAATCTGTACTGGTGTCCGGGATTATTCCTCCCCAAGTGCAGGACCCTGCACTTGCCCTTGTTGAACGTCATGAGATTTCGCACCGCCCAGTCGTCCAGTCTGTCCAGGTCGCTCTGGATGGCACCCACCTGGGTTAGCTCCCACCTCCCTGTATGAGGGCAGCCCAAGTGAGCAGGGGCCAGGTAGGCTCTCCATCATTACCTCAGCTCGCAACACAGCTTGTGATGCCTGCTGACCCCACCAGCACCCGCATTCCCAGGGGTTTCCCCTGAAGCATTGATGGAGGAGACCCTCTGCAGGTAGCACCTGAATGATCTCCTCTGCTTTGGCTGGGAGAAGACCACATGCAGCCCCACAGGTTGTGCCTGGTGGCTCTCAGCTGTAGGGTGGGCAAGGACAAGATGGCTGGGACACTGAGGCTAGGCAGTTTGCTCCAGGTGACAGTGAGCACTGAACCAGCCCCAGTTTTCTACCTGTCCATCCATCTGCCCATCCATCCACCCATTTTCCATCCCCACTCCCTCTCGCTTCCTCCCCAGCTATCTTTAACCACCTCTCTGTCTGGTTCCTTCTCTTCTGTTGCAGCTATGTTTAACCATCTTGGTCTCCACGCTACTCCCATTGCTGAATTACAGTTGGGAGCTGCAAATAACTTACTTGGCCGTCCCAGCTCCGAGTTTTGTTGCTAAGGGTGACTGCATTTCAATCACTGCTCTAGAACAGCTGCCCCAGCCCTAACAAAAGCTCCTGTTGTCCTGCAACAAAGTGCCATTATTCAAAAAACGTCTGGCCAAAACATTGCCCGGCCTATCTGCCAGGTGGATTTAACCTCCTGAGGCAGTGACCGAAGATGCAGGTTGCCCCCTGCTCCACAGCTCTCCTCGGGGGGACACCGTGACGGAGAAGAACCCTGTCTTCCTAGCTCAGTGTCCTGGTGAGGGTGGCAGGTTCCCTGGGCACAATTGGGCTGGTTCCTCGTGATGCTCCTCCTGCAGGGAAGGCCCTGAGGTGCTGTTGGTGGGACTAGGTGGGCAACAGGACCTTGTTGAGCTAAGGCAGGGACGTGCCCGGGCGGGGACTGGCAGGAGCAACCTGGGGGCTGCTGCTCCAGGCTGCTCCGGGCTTGCTGGTGTTTATTCTCCTTGGATTTGCCAGTGCTACTCGATGTTTTGAATGGTGCCAATGTAAACTGAGCCGTAGCGATTCAGAAAGTGGCCTGGCCAGCCCAGCCAGAAGTGGCTTTTAGTTGGTCCCTGGGGAAGGACGAAAGACAAGCGTATATTATACCGCCCTTAATACATTCCTGGCTTTTGGCTGTTCCCGAGGATCTGCAAGCCTTATAGGTCTGTCGTCTGTGAACTTCTTCCATCTCCCTGTGGTGCCACACAAGTGTTACTCCCAAGGTGAGAAGTCCCGCAGATCTCCTGCCCGGTGCAGGAGAAGCACCAGGCCAGCTTTGTGGCTGCTTGTTGGCTTTTCCCGTCGCAGGTGGGAAGCAGAGTGGGTTTCACCCCTGGCTGGGCACCAAGCTCCACCAGGCTGAGGTGCTGGGGCACAGGATCAGCAGAGCTCTGAGATTCTTGGGACACAGAACTAAAAAGGCACAATGGAGCCAGCAAGCCCATCTGGGTCACCCAACGCAAACTAGAAAGCTCTTTATCAGTAAGTAAATAAATAAAAATAAACATCTGTCCTAAAGTAGACTGAACCTTCAACTCAGAGGGGTGCTGAGATGCAGCCTGTCAGTGGGGCAATGTGTTGCATGCTCTAAAGCAGTGCCTGCAACCCTGGTCTCTCACTCCATCCCTCCTGCTCCCTCTTGGTTTGATTTTGCAGCTCCTCTTGTGCGTGGCACCATCCCAAAGTCCCAACAGGGTGAGGATGGGATCAGCCCCAGCCCAGGGCCGTGGCTCTCTGAGCATCCCTTGCTTCAGCCAGGTCACTGTCCGTGGGCTGGCCAAGCTCCTTGAGCCACATGGGGCCATCTGCAGAGGGCAGCAGTGCCCCACGGCGCAGGCGCTCCTGGGCTCCGCGTGCAGCGGGGCTGGGGCTGCAGACGGGCCGGCTCAGGCTGTGCCAGTCTGGGGCAGAGCGGCCGTCCGGGCCCCTGTCCCCTTCCCAGCGTGTGCCGGAGCAAGGCAGACAGCCCCAGTGCAGCCTCCAGCACCCGGCTGCCCCTGCACGCCTTGGGCTGCCAGGGGAGCGCACCCAGGTGCCTGCACCTACTGGCACAGACGTTCTCCTTGCTATTGGGACATCCTGTCGCAGCCCTCCAGGGCGACAGTGGCACCCCTGGCAAGGGCCTTTCAGCAGCTCTGTGCCCTTCCTCCTCCTCCACCAGTCCTCCCGCAGCCCAGGGGGCAATCTCAGTCTCGTGGCTGATGGTGGCCTTGGCCAAGGTCAACAGCCCCAGAGCTCTGCTGGGAAATGGGGACAGCTGTGGGGACAGCGACTGCAGCCCTTGCCAGCG
This sequence comes from Rhynchotus rufescens, assembly GCA_032273925.1. Taxonomy (NCBI): domain Eukaryota; kingdom Metazoa; phylum Chordata; class Aves; order Tinamiformes; family Tinamidae; genus Rhynchotus; species Rhynchotus rufescens. The sequence continues at coordinate 11,898 of JAVCKT010009531.1, read as the reverse complement.
CAGAGCGAGCCTGGGAGCGGCACCCTGTGGGCTGTGCGGTTCCTGGTATCTGGGCTCCCCATCTGACAAGGATGAAATATAGCAGGAGGGGTGAGAAAAGATAACAGGAAACTGGACTCTGAGCTTGTGGAGGAGAAAATTACTGGTGGCCCCAGAAGGTGCCACCGAAACCACACCGCTTCCTTGCATGCTGACCCAGTGCGGTGCCAGCTGGTGCCTGCAGCGCTCATGGCACCATGGGGACAGGATAGCCAGGTCCTCGTGTGAGCAGCCCCTGGCCAGGCAGCTGGAGAGCCAGAGGGGAAGAAGGGTGCAGGGAGGGTGCTGCTCGAGCCCCCCGAGATGCCCTGAGCGTTCCACGGGCATGCTAGCACCTGCCCCCTCTGGGGATGGCACTGCCTGCTCTGGAGCAGTCCACCGCACCGCAGGTTTTCCCTGCCAGGGCACTGGGGGAGCCCTGACACCCAGCAAGGTGCAGGCGGGTGCATGACATGCTGGGACAGCGGGCACCGGTGATGCCCGGGCAGCAGAGCCTGCTTCCCAAGGCGGCAGGATCCCTGCCGGGCAGGACAGCTGCCCAGACTGGGCACGGCGGAGCTGCCAGTGCCACGCTAGCTGAGAAACCACTTTCAAGATGAGTCAGTGGGAGCTGCACGGAGGCTGACATCCTGTTTTTGCAGAGGAGACACGGCGGCGAGACCACCGGCAGTGCCCTGTTTGCAGCTTTCCCAGCATATGCTTTCCAGGGCACTCGGATGGAGCTGGGCTCTGTAGCTTCCCGGCATCCCCGAAGGAGGGAATCGCCCTCAGACTCACCAAGGGCACAGGACAGCACCGGGTGAAGGCGCCAGGCACAATTTGGCTCCTCTTCATGCCTGGCAGCTCTGTGATGGGGCAAAGCAAATGCCAGGGAAGCAGGCTGCAGTTTGAGCCAAGCGGGCATCTTGGTGCTTCACGGCTCCTGGGTGATTTTGGAGCGAGCTGCATGTCCAGGGAGATCAGCACCAGAGCTGACGATCCTATTTATAATAGCAGTAATAATAATAGTAAGATTAATAGCAGCAGTGATTTTTGGCACAAAAGACTTTAACACCGCTGCCCTGTAGGTTCAGGGTGGCTCTGCCTTCCTCGCATGGCCCTGGTTGGGGCTGCTGCTCCAGACCACCAGCCCTGGCGTGGTGCTCCGGCAGCCCTGCTTGCCCTTGGGTGCTCAGGAGTGGGGCTCCGTCCTGCTCTGCAGCGCTGGGTGCTCGAGGACAGGCTGGGGACATGGTCCAAGCTATCGTGGCTTGTGAGCAGACACATTCTCCTTCCTCGTACCAGGGAGAGCAGGAGGACTTCAGGGAGATGGACACTAAACTGTCCTCAAACCACAAACTGCACAGGCATCTCAATAAAACAGCCTGGCCAGGACATGAGGGCTCCAGCTAATGGCTGGGAGAGGAGAGGGACTCGGGGAAGAGAAGAGATCCAGGCTAGGTTGCAACCCCAGCTGCTGGGAAAGCCCCTTGGGGAACTGAAACCCCACAAGTGACCACATGCTTCCCTTCTCCAAGGAGTACTGAAGCTGTGGTCTACCGGCAAGTCACACAAGGGGACAGGACAGGCCCCTGCAGCGGGAGGCCTTTCCCGTGGGTGCTTGGATGCTACTGTGGGGCCTGGACCCGGCCGCGGAGCAGCCACCCGGCCATGGGGTGCCCACTGAGCCGAGGGGCGCCCACGCAGCCGTGGGGCGTGAGCCAGCAGGTGCCCCCGTGTCGCCACCACCTGGATCCAGCCGGCGGGCCCCCACGCTGCCCCGGCGCCCCCGGCACCGCTGCCGTTGCCACGGAAGTGCTCGGAAAGGGCTGTGCCAGCAGCCGAGCGCAGCAGGAAGGACCCGCTCGGAGGCCGGGACCTAGCAAAACCACAGAAAAGGGGAAGCATTCAAATAACCTTGCCCAGCGCCGCCGGCCGGGCCGGCTCCCGAGGCTCCCCGGGCACACGCAGCCGCGCGGGCGCACGCTGCCGGCACGCGCCGTGGAGCCTTCCCTGCTCCGGTAAGTGCGGGCTGAGCCCACGCTCCGGCACTGCCACCGCGGCACTCCCACGGCGCGGTCCACGAGCTGGGACATGGGTCCAGACTTGGCGCTGCCGGGAGGTCGGTGCTGCCGGGATGCGGGAGCTCTGCCCCCGCTGCAGCCTTTGAAATTGGGGCAGCCTCCCTTTGGTGAGGGCTGGGGAGGAGGGAGACGAGCACCCTGTAGCCTAAATCTGCGCTCAGCGACCACATCCAGCTTGAAAGAAAGATCAAAACAGCCCAAGGCAAACCAAAAACCCCCAGGTGCTCTGTGCCATGGCCTGGGGGCGGCAGCGATGGGTGCCCGATGTGCTGTTCTCTGCCTGCGCCCAGCGCGGGTGGTGCTCGAGGAGGCTGCGCCGTCCCAAGCCTCCTCTCCAGCTGACAGGCGTTTTTCTAAAGCCTAAACATAGCTCCTGTACATTCACATGACCAGTGGTGAAGGCGAGGAAGAGAATTTTGCAAGCGAAGCTGATGCAGTTGGGCACTGCAGCAGGGCAGCGTTCTCCACAAGGCTCCAAAACGGAGGCGGGAGCAGCATCCCGCCGGGCGCCGGGGCAGCGCGGGCGCCCACGGCGCTTCGCAGAGGTTCCTGCGCGAGGGAAACTGTCTGCGGTGCTGAACGCAGCTTCGCAGGCGTTGAGCCCTGCCAGGAAGCCTGGCTGCCATCTGTGCAAAAAGCGCAGCGGGGTGGGAAAGCAGAGCAGCGAAACGGTGCCAAAAGCCCCTGAGCTGGCAACGCGGAGCTCCCGGTGCTCCCAGCGCCCCTCCAGCCTGCTTATTGCAGGAGCACGGGGAAAGCCAGGGAGTATCTGGCTGCGTAGCCTCTGGGGAGAGGTGCTGCTGGACGGGCTCCACTTGGCCCGCCCGGCGCAGGGTCGGGCTGCCTCCCCGTGGCTGCTTCTCGTTTGAATCAGCGCCTTGGACCCATGCTAGAAAGCAGCAGCCCTGAGGGCACACGGGCACCGTGGCTGTGCAAGCAGGGTGGGCAGCGAGTGGCCGGGTCCTCGCTTGCCTGCGGGAGCTACGAGCCAGGGGCCGTGGCAGTAGCTGCTCTACGAGCAGCTGCAGGGGTGCAGGGCTGCAGGGCTGCAAGGCTGCAGGGCTGCAAGGCTGTAAGGCTGCAGGGCTGCAGGGCTGCGCTGCTGTGCCGGGCACGCGAGGAGGGTGGAGCAGGGCTATCCGCACTCGGGCAAAGCTGAGGCAGGGAGCAAGCGTCAAGGAAAGCTCCCCTACCGAGTGATGAGCAGCAGTGCCAGCCCAGCATGGCAGGGGGCTGGGTGCCGAGCGGTTCCTGCCTGTCTGCTCTGTGCAGCCACACAACAAAATGCAAAGTACCTGGGCAGGAGGTTGAGCCCTGCTTGTTGCACTGCTCCCTTGCATGCCCTGGACACCCAGCGGCGGCAGGGCCTCTGGCACAGGGTGCAAAGGGAGCTTTGGTGGCAGCAAGAACAGGCGGAGGAAGCTGGGTGAGTGTTGCTAGACCTGGGATCCATCCAGTTAGCCAGTCTGGAAGCCCTTTTTTACCCTTCAGTTATCTCCCAGCCATGGTGCATGTCCATCTGGTGCGTGTCCATCTAGGGATCGCATGTCCTCTCCATCATCGCTGGCTCTGAGACCCTCTGCCAGTCTGGCTCCTTTTGCCAAGCAAGCTAAGCTGATGTCCTCTCTTGCCGACTCTCCCCTGCTACAGGTGTGGGATCTTGGGGTGCAAGGAGGTAACAAGCAGCCCAGCCAGCAACCCACCAGCGTGCTCCAAATGCCCCAAGTATCAATGCTGACATGGACACCGCGGAGCCTGCCCAGTATGAAGGTGCTAATCACCGCTGGGTTATTCTTAACCATGCTCTGGAACCTCAAGTACGTTCTGAACTTGTCTGACGTCTTCAGTAGAACTCCCAAGCACACTAAGCCGCTGATGATCCTGGTCTGGGAATGGCCCTCCAAGCAGGCTCCAAACATCAGCATGGATGTTTGCAGAGACCTCTACAACATCATGGGCTGCTGGCTCACCATGGATCGCAGGCTCCTCAGTCGGGCAGATGTGGTGGTGTTCCACCATCACACGCTCCAGCAGAGCAGGAACAAGCTCCCAAAGGAGAAGCCTCCTGGGCAGAACTGGCTGTGGGTCTCCCTGGAGTCCCCCACAAACACTAAAGCTTTAGCAGGATGGAAACAAACCTTCAACTGGGTCATGACCTACAGACAAGACTCAGATATCTTCATGCCCTATGGCAAGCTTGTGCCCAACCAGTCAGCTGCAGTGAACATTCCCAAAAAGACTAGATTGGTGTCCTGGGTCATTAGTAATTATCATAGGACTCAGAAAAGAGCAGAAGTCTACAGAAACCTCTCCAGGTACCTCCACGTGGACATATATGGGAGGGCAAGCAAAAAGCCGCTTTGCAAGGACTGCCTCTTGCCAACAACATCCAAGTCCAAGTTCTACCTTGCCTTTGAGAACTCCATCCACCAGGACTACATCACCGAGAAGGTCTGGAGGAACTCTCTGATGGCTGGCACTGTGCCGGTGGTGCTGGGCCCACCCCGGGCCAACTACGAGCAGTTTGTTCCCGCAGACTCTTTCATCCACGTGGATGACTTCCAGTCCCTGGCAGAGCTGGCCACCTTCCTAAAGACCATGAATGCCAGCCGGTACCGGCAATTCTTTGCGTGGCAGAAGAGGTACAGCGTGAAGCTCTACACGGACTGGAGGGAGCGCATCTGTATGATTTGCACCAAGTACCCCAGCCTGCCCCAGGGCCACGTCTATCCTGATCTGGAGAGCTGGTTCAAAGCCTAGCACGGGACTGGCATGTGCTGAGGACACTTAGCGCTGAGACAACATGGATGTGGGGAAGAGTGGGGCAACCTCCTGTGAACCAGGTCACGATGGGCCCCAGGAGCCCCGACCTCCCATCCCAGCCCTCCTATTGCCACAGAGTGAGATCTTGAGCAACCCAGCGTGAGTTGAGTTCTTGCAAAACGTGACTAACCTCCAGCGCAGCCATGTCCTCACCTACCTCGTCACAATGTTTGGGAGGACAGAAAGGTGCTTTGGAAATAAATCACGTGCTTCAGAGGCTCTGCCTGCTGCTTGGGAGCCGGGCAGGCCCAAAGGCCAGTGGGGATAGCATGAGGAATCAGCCAAGGCTCCCCCAACCTATAGCCGCTCGGTGGCTCCCCGACACCTTGTGCTGGGCAGCGAAGGCCCCGGGGGAGAGGCCTTGAGGCCGCTTTTCCGGCTGTCTCACTGCAGCCTGGGGCTGGGAGCCGCCTCTCACCAGCCTGGCCGCTGCCGGGAGCTCAAACCCGGCCTTGCAAGGGGGCTCAGCCCCACAGAGCCGGGCAGGCTCCCGCAGCGCCGCACGAGGCGCTCCTCCTCCTCCTAAAGGAGTTTGCTCCTCACCCCAGCCAGGTCTACAGCTTGGTGCTGATGGCTTCTGCTCGGCTGCGTGCCCGCCGGCACAGCCCCGCTGTGGCAGCCCGGCTGCCTCGCCGCGGGCGCCACTGCACCGGGCAGGATGTGGGCAGAGGCGGCAGCGAGCGGGCAGGACACCGGATGCTCTCACAATCACGGCCCGCTCAGTGCGCGGCCGAGGCGCAGAGAGGCGGCTGTGGTTTCTCGCTCCGCTTCGGCACACGCGCTGCGCCGTCAGGAAGCTGGCGATGCCAGTGACAGCCCGCGCCGCGCGTGGGCACCCCCTGCACGGCGCATGCACATCCTGCCCCGGGCTGCACCTGTACCCTGCACGAGCGCCCAGAGCACGCGGTGCCACCCACAGCCCCTGTGCTGCACGCATCCTGCACCCTGGGCACCCTGCACGCTCTCAGCACTGCATGTGCCCAGCACCCTGTGCCACCCGTTGTACACCCTGCACCCGGTGCCACCCACATCCCGGGCACCACACACATCCGGCACCATGGGCACCCTGTGCACCCTCTGCACTGCGCACACCCGGCACCCGCTGCACCATGGGCGCCCTGCACGGTGGGTGCCCGGTGCCCTCTGTGCCCCCCACGCCCCCTGCACCGCGCACACACCCTGTGCCACCACATCCTGCTCCGTGGGGGCCCTGCCCCACACACACCCTGCGCCGTAGGCACAGGTGGCCTCCAGGAAACATCTGTCATGCCCGCGGGTGGCTGGGCAGGGAGCAGACGTGAGGGTGGCAACAGCACCCAGCGCAGGGAGCTGGGTGCTCAGCTGCTGCCGTGCTCAGTGCAGGGCACCCCGCACCCGGCTCGCCAGGAGCCTCTGCTCCTCCTTGCTGTTAATGATTTGGCCTTGTTTCATGCCCAGGGACACCCCAGGGCCTCTGCACACCCGCAGCAGCAGGGCTAGGGGCTGGCCATGCTCCAAGGAGCCCTGCAGCTGGCGACACAGCACTGGGCTGAACCAGGCACCCATGGGTGCTCCCAAGCACACCCTCCTCCTCCCAAAGGAGTTTGCTCCTCACCCCAGCCAGGCCCACAGCTTGTGGGGACACCTGCACAGCAGCGAGGACACTCGTCACCCGCCGTGCAGCTGGCACCTCCCTTCAGTGCCAGCCTCAGCATCATCCATCTCCCAGCGAGGTCTGTGCCCTTCCTGCGCAGCGGGACACGGCCACCCCGGCCAGGCAGCGCGGGGCTTCTGGCGGGTCGGGGTTGTGGACAGTGTAGGGGCTGCCAGTAAAAGGGGGATTGCAGGGAAAGGAGCCCGACGGCTTTGGGTGTTTCTGCGGCAGGAAGAGTCTCCATGGGGAGAGTCTCCATGGGGACTCGTGTGCGCTGCTGTGGACAGGGAAGCGCAGACCAGGCTGCACTGAGGAACTGCCACCCCGCCAGCACATGCAAATCCTCTGCTGTGGGAAAAAGACTCGGATGAACTTTCCTCCTCCCCGGAGTGATTATGGAGACAGAAAGGCAATTTAGAAACAGGCTGGCAGGCGACCCTTTGTGTTCAGGCCCTGTGTCCCAGGGGGATCACAGCCGTGACAAGCTGCATCCTGCAGGTCTCTGACCAGATGCAGATGGATGCCCACCTGCATCCTCTCCCTTTCCAAGGCTTTTTGGTCCATGTGGCCACTAAAACACCCCAGCAGGGAGGAAGTCACCTGGGTGCCCCCCACTTCTTTTGCAAGTGCAACGAGTGGCAGAAAAGAGGGGAAAGGGGGAAAGGGGGAAAGGGGGAAAGAGGGAAAGAGGAAAGCCGGGCTCCAGGCTCCTTGCAGCACAGGGGCAAGGAAAGGGCTGACTTGCTCTCATGCCCCAAAGAACTGAGATTTATTTCATTGCCAGAGGGAATATGATTAAGGGAGGTGGGGGAACAGATCAGTAACTACAGCAAGCTCAAAGGCAGGGGCGCTAGCGGCAGGCGGGACGGTGGCGGCCCGGCTCGGCCCCCTCCCCGGGGGGCAGGCAGGCTGGGGGGGCTGCGCTCCGGCTGGCGAGTGAACCAGGTCCCAGGGACAAAGGGACACAGGGCAGCCGAGCTGGGGAGGACGCCCTGCCCCTCCGCCGCCTCCTCACCCCATCCCCAGCCCAGCCCCAGGGGGACGGGGGGAGCCTTGTGGGGGGGCCCCCACCCCACGTGCCCGTGGCCCCGCTCTGCGCGGCAGGGAGGGCGCAGCTGTGGAGCTAGGAGATCGCTAAGGAGTTTTGCTTTTAAAAAAAAACTAGAAATACAATCAAAATCACGAGAAGGAAAAAATGAAATAAAAATAAAACCCTGTGCCCACCCCCCACCCCCTTAAACCCCAAATTTAAAAATGCTTCTTGCGCGGTTCATGCAGGAGAGCGGCTGAGCCCAGCTGGGAACGGGCACAGGTGGCTCCGCACGGCGCCCTGGGCACGGCCGGGCAGGGAGGTCACAGCCAGGAAGGAGCAGTTGTCCCCCCAAGGGGAGGGAGGAGGAAGGAGCGCTGGGACCAGCAATTCGCCTGAGCTGGGAAGGGCTGGGAGCAACTGGGAAGAGCAGGAACCACCTCCGCGCCCGGATCCCGGCCCTTCCACTAACCCTCCGGCACCAAATAGCCAGGAAACAGCCGCCCGCCCCCAGGCTCTTGGAGTGGCACCAGAGCCACGCGCCGTTGCGGGCCCCGGGGAGGGCAGCGGAGCCGCCGGGGCCGGGGGCGGCCCCCCAGCTGCCCCCGCAGCCCCTGCTTCAGTGGCTGCTGTTACTCATGGAGAGCCCGGGTTGCAGAGCTGGAGGGAACATCTCGGCCTTGTGGAAGGGCGGCATGTAGACCGGAGGGGACGGAGCGAGGCTGTAGCCCTGGGACGTCACCGGGATGGGCAGGCCGGCGGGCACCAGCGACTGGTTCATGTCGTACATCACCCCTTCCGCCTCGTTGCCGAAGGGCAGCAGCAGCCGCTTGCCTTTCTGGCGCCGGTTGCAGAACCAGACCCGGACCACCTGCGAAGGACGGCACGAGGGGCTGTGAGCTCGGCAAGCTCCGGCTCCGGGCGGGAGGCAGGAACGCCCTTTGGCAGTGGGATCTGCGGAGCCCCATGGCATCCTGGCCTCCAGTACGGCTCCATGCCCACCCTGCTCCTGCCGGGCTCGGCGTGGATGCACATGCCCGGGAATGGCCAGGAGACACCCAGCCCTGGCCCGCTCCCCAGGGGGCCCTCCCTGCCTCTCAGACCCTTCTCCATCCCTTCCTTCTAGCAGCAGCACTTCCCAGGTGACCCAAACCCTTGTGGAGGACGTGTCCAGGCGGGCAGACCAACGCAAAGATAGGTCATGGGAGGCAGGAACGTTCCCATCTCTCACCAGGTGCCAGGGTGGCCACATCCAGCTACACTGCCCTTCCTTCACCCCTCACACCCTCACCCACGGGGAGCTACCCTTGTGCTCCAAAGGGAGGATGGCTTCCAATCCAAAAGAAAACCTTCTCCAGCCTGAAGGGGGTGCCAAGGACCCACTGTTGCCCAAGTGCCCCCTGCCCTCCAGACCCTGCCAAACCTACATCTTTGTCCAGGTTGAGATCCTCGGCGATCTGGGAGATCTCCTGGGGACTGGGCTTCACGCACTTGCGGAAGAAGCTCTCCAGCGTGCCCTTGACGTTGGTCTCGATGCTGGTCCTGCGTTTCCTCTTCCGGGCTTGAGCCAACACTTGTTCTGCATTGCACATCTGGAAAAGGGAAAGAGAGGCCTCAACACTCGGTCACGGGCAGTCAGGCCTGGCAGCACCCGCCCAGCCTCCAGAGAGGGACGCAAAGCTCCAGAGCTCAAGGACACCCTCAGGTCCCTGGAATATCTGTCAGCACAGTCTCGTCCTTCACAGCAGCGGCTTTCCAGCAGAGATGCAGGAGATGCAGTAGAAGACTTCGCTCTCAAGCTTCATCCCACTGTGCCTGGGGCCATGCCCAGTGTCCTGCCACTCCCTGCCATCGGAGGCTGCAGCCACACTCGGCTGCTCCAAGAAGGGAGCTGCCGAAGCCTTTGTGAGAGACACGTGCTGGGAATTCCGGCTCACTTCCCTCAAAGGAAGCCCCTTCTGCTCCCTTGCCAGCCTTGCACAGGGTGTCACCCGGTCACCAGCAAACATGGTTCCCCCTCCACAGCCGGGCAAGCCAGGACTTGCCCAAAGCCTTTTTTTTTTGAAGGCAGGAGGAACTGCAGGCTCGCGTGTTCCTCGGCCTGTGCACTGCCCCCCAGGCCAGGACGGGAAGGCGGCTCTGCCTCGCACCTCCTGCATGTTGTCCGTGTTCTCTGCCTCGTTGAGCCAGCGCTGCAGCAGCGGCTTCAGCTTGCACATGTTCTTGAAGCTGAGCTGGAGGGCTTCGAAGCGGCAGATGGTTGTCTGGCTGAACATCTTCCCTGCACAGGCGAGACAGGAGCGCCGGTTATCGCAGCTCCCCACCTCTGAGCTGGGTTCTCCCCACACCTCCCCACTGGCCCCCAGGAACCAGTCTTAATGCCATGTCTTCTGGCATCAAGATGATCTGAGCTCCTTCTCCCTGCTACTTCAGCAGGATTCAAAGCACTGAAACACCCTTCAAAAAGCAGCTGTGATATTTTAGGCAGTTTATTGCTGCTCACATCAGGCTCAAATCCTTCCAGCTTGAGGGAAGTCCTCCCCACTGTGACACAGGGCACAGGGTACGGAGTGCAACCCAGCGCAGCACTTACCATAGAGAGTGCCAAGAGCCAGCCCCACGTCAGCCTGCGTGAAGCCCAGCATGATGCGCTTGTGCTTGAGGTCCTTGGCAAACTGCTCCAGCTCTTCTGAGGTTGGCGCATCCTGGAGAGCGGGGAGAAGCCAAGTGAGAGCAAAGCCCTTGCACCTCTGTGGGCTGAGGCTCAGAAGAAGAGGGGTCCAGTCCGTGCACCAGGACCTGCCTGGGCAGCAGGGCTGTGGCAGTGGGGTGCTCAGGGTGCTCACAGTGGCAGTGCTCACATTAACCAGCTACTACCACCACGGGCCATAGGGCCAGGTGCTTTTCCCCAGCCCCTCGGTAAAGGACGCTTGGGCTCTGGATCCCAAACCACCTCCATCCCACCTTACTCCATAGCAGCAACACCTGGAAAACCCTGTCAGTAACTGGCCTGGCTGCAGCTCATTGGGACCCACGGCCAATCTCCTGCACCGGGATGGTTGGTGCTAATGCAGGGCATGGGGAGCATCTCCAGCTCTCCCTCTGCTCTGGGAGTGCCAGGGAGCACTTCTGCCCCCGGATTCAGACCCTGTTCCTGCTCGGAGCAGCACAGATACAGCCTGTATTTTGTTCACTGATGTCCCCAACATTTCTCCTTCATCACAAACTGAGACCCACACCATGGGGCTAAGCCAGCCGGGGAGGACACAGACACCCACCTCCTGGGGCTTTCTGGCACAGCCCCCTTCCCTGCTGAGGCCTAGGACAAGCAAAGTGACTCCGATAAGGAAAATGATGCAAGCGCGAGGTGCTCTGAGCGGGGTTTAACCAAATCTGTGCAACAACCAGCCCTTTCTCCTAAGCTCTTCATTTCCTCTCTGTTACAGTTTAGAGCTGCTGCTGCAGCGCATCGTGCAGCCCCCGCATCGCGGCAGGATGTGGGGCCGCTGTGGGCCTCCCCCCGCACGAACATCACCCCCGACACCCCGAGCGCACCCCGAGCCCCTCTGCCGGGCCAGGCACCCGCGCAGAGCCGCGCACGGCCCGGCAGAGCCGCAGGCAGCCACGATTTGCCCCCGGGGATGCGCGTGCTCCTAATTCCCTTAGGCACCCAGGCTGCAGCAAGTCTGCATAAAACCAACAGAACCGCCAACGACAGGAGGAAAAAAAAAAGAAAAAAAGAAGAAAAGAAGAAGAAAAAAAAATGGCTTGCAAAGATTTAGAGGGGAAGAAAATCGTGCCGCCGTTTGCCGGCCGCGCAGGTTGGAGGCGGTTCCTGCAGCTCACGGATCAGGTGCAGCGAGCCGGTCCCCAAGCCCCGACCTCTGCGCGGCTCCCGGGCCCCCTGAGCGCGGGGTGGGGGCTCCCAGCCGCCCCCAGCCCCACACGCGGCTCCCGGGCTGCGCCGCCCTGTGCGAGGCGGCTCCCCCGGGCCCGCCCGGCCCCCGCAGCGCGCCCCGCTCCGCACCCGACGGCAGGAGCCGCGGTGCCACCCAAGGAGCGTCCGCGGGCGCGGGGACACCGTGCGGGGCAGCCCCGCCGCGACAGGCGACCTCGGCGCCGCCGCGGTGCCCGCGCCGTCGGGGAGCCCCGCGCAGGGCAGCGCCGGGGCGGGCGTCGCGGGTCGCTCACCTCGTCGCCGCTGTCGCTGGACTGTCCGCCCTCGCTGGCGGCGCCGCTAGAGCTGCCACTGGAGCCCAGGCTGGTGAGGCCGCTGGCTCCCTGCTGCAGGGCGCCGGGGCAGAGCCCGT
>JAVCKT010009530.1:9354-22729 GCA_032273925.1 Rhynchotus rufescens | reverse complement strand
CGTCAGGTAGGCAGAAGAAAGCATCAGATGCCAAAAAGTGATGTGCTTTGGGGTATATTATCCATGCTATTTCTTAAATCCTTCATTAGTTAAATTAAATGCATGAATTTGAAGTTCAAGTCTAAACAAAACTAATCAAATTAAGATGATCAGCCCCTTGCACTGAAGAAACTATTTGGTGTTGCATTAAATGACAGCCCAACCAGCTGTGGCAGGACGTGGCACCTGTCACCAAATATCTTCACTGTGCACAAAGGTGTTTTTACAAAAGCTCACTAGAAACACCAGCCCCTGCAAAAGTTGGTCGTGAAAGGTTTTGTTCACGCAACTGCCCCAGGAATGCAACTGAGAATGTGTGTACTATTGCACAAGTAAATTCAGCCCTTTCTAAAGGGCAGGATAAGCTTTTCTGCTTACAAATCTAAGGACTGCCTAACAGATCTGCCGCTTCCACTTGTGCCTTTGCACGTGCAGTTTTCCTGTGATCAAACTAACACAGGACTTTGTAATAAACATATATTTTATTCCATATGTTTAACAATATAACATATATCCAATATATGATTATATTTCTGAAATGAGAGGAAAAGCTCCACTTATTTCTGTTGAGAATGTTAATTTAAATCTCTGTCTGCCCCTCATTATCTTTAATTCTTATAAGTATTTGCTTTTCATCCCTAGTGATACAGCTCGTGTGTCTTTTACATGTCCAGTCAGCTGTATATTATTATGTGCCTGGACCCTACCAAAAAGATAAAGCACAAGTATTATTAGTAACAACAAATCTAGTATTTTATTGATTCTCTTAACAAGATGATTAGTTTTAGAACGGTAAGCTTGAAGAACACGTTATTCACATACACAAACAGGAGAGAGAATACAAAAATTGTGCTCCTACTTGACTCACACTGGTGTTTAATGAATTAAATGTGGAGAAAGTTTGCTTACAGCAATTTTATCACTGCAATGACTTCATATTATACTGTTCCCTCTTTATACTTGATATTTTACATACTTCCAGCTTACTGCAACTATTTGATTTCTGTCGATGGTTCTCCCCAAGTATTTTCTTCCCCGAAAGAGATTTTCCAAAGAAAATGTTTCCCAAACTAATTTTAAAACCAATTATATCACTGGTTAAACAAAAATTTAAAGCCAATGATATTATTATATCATTAAATTTGCAGCAAATTTAATTTTTAAGAGCTCTAGTTAGAAATTCATTCTAATTTGAAGTAAAAACTTAATAGTAATTAGATATACTTGACTAAATTAAAGCACACAGATAACTACTTAATCATTCCATGCTGATGAAACATGATGTATTCAAATAATGACGACAGTACTTTTAAAAAGAATATATATATATATATATAAAGATTAAATGTAGGCCAATCTTCCAAAGCCTTAGATTTGTGCTTGTATGCTCTCGTTTACTTGCTATACAACAGGTTTGATCATGAAAATGTTAAGATATATTCAAGATAACTACCTACCTACACTGATATCTAGTAGGTTCTTTACTTCTTTTGAAGAAGATATAGAAAAGCATTCCTTTTCCCTGTAATTTAAAACATTCATTAATCAACTTTTCATTGGGCTGGACAAGCTTCACTACATTTTCCACACAGATTCATGTCTGCACTGTATGTCCTTGCTCTCAAATTTGAATTTAAGAAGTGATCCAGTATTTTGCAAAGAAATGACAGTAGACTCTAGTAGCAATCTGACAAGAACACGCGAGCTCTCTCGAGTCTCCCTCGTTCAGTGCTTGGCCTATGCAGACCTCTTTGGAAATGTATCAAATTGCCATTCGTTCAAAGTAGCTTCCGAACTATTTCACCTTACGCTAGAGAAGAAAAATAAAGAAAAGAACCCACAACTTGTTCGCAGAGAAGGGCACGGGCCAAGAGGTCTGCTTGATAACGTGAAAGTGGCGACCCACCATGGTCACTCAGAGAGGAATCGCACAGACCCACAACGAAGTGTTCCCAAGACAGAGGACTCTGCTGCCAAAACAGAGGCTGAGGCACAAAAAAGACTACGACAGAATCATTTTGAAGAATTCAGCTTACTGCAAAAAAACATGCAGCTACAAATTCCTCCTTGAGCTAAAATTAGGATCTCAACCCACATATACAGCAGTGAACTTCAAATAAAAGGAAGCATGACTGTAGCTCCTAAACTGTAATTACTTACTGCTGATATCCATCATTTGAATCGCTTTTAATCCAGGGCTTTTTTGAAAGCAGAGAGGTGTAGCCAAAACCCAGGATGACCCATCCCTTTCCCTACATCCTCCTCCACTGGGAAGATACTAATTCAACCAATTCTTTAGTTGTCTAATTTGGGTGACACTCACACCACAGAAAAAAAATAAAACTGAAGAATATTGAAGAAAGTAAAGGCAGTGGTTTATAGCAGTGAAAGGACTGCACTACAGTCATGTAATTATTTATCTTTCATTCTTTTGTTCATCCACAAACCTTTTACTTTGTGATGGGAAAATTACAGAGTGGGGGATCCAATAAATAGAACCTTAAAAGATTCCTGGTCCACTGTACTTGTGTCCTCCTTTGTTTAGGCCACTCACATCCCCTGCAATTTTTGTTTTTTCTTCTTATGAATTTTAACTGTATTATTTCACAGAAAAAAAAACATGTTCCCTATATCTGCATTTCATCCATATTGCAGAAAGTCAGTTCAAGGTTGTCCTTGACACTTCAGCTCACCACACTCCAAGGCTTGGGAGCTGCTCACGATGCGGCTGGGAAGGAAGGAGAGCTCCCATCGGTAGCCAAGGGTCTCCCCACCAGCCTTGAGTAGGCAACAGAGCCACTGGAACACGGATCCAAGCAGCATTGCTGGTCTGTATCCAGCTCAGAAGAGCACAGGATGTCACATGTAAAGTGATACTTAATGTGGTGGAGAGAAACCACACGGCAACTACCTACACTCAATATATGAAGCTTCCCACTTGCTTTGGTCTCTCCCATCCTTGGATACTTTGCAGAATACTAAGGCTCTGTAAAAGGGAGAAGAGTCTTCAACCTTCAGCAGCACAACTGGGTCAGGTCTTTTTTTTATCAATAAAAACATTTGACAGCCAGATTGTTCTATTCACCAGAAAGGGCAAGATAAATGAGATTCCTGTCTGAAACTGGAGCAAACGAGAAGATTCCCAAGACTCATGGAGGGATGTTTCTGGACTGCTTATTGCTCTTTAATGTTAGTCTTACGTAAAAGCAGGGTATTCCTCCATTAAATTTCATTTTGGCAGTAATTTTGGTTGTAGGATCTTTTCTTCCAATAAAGAAAGGAAAAGGGATGAGTGTGAGAAGAAGACTAACCTAAGGCTAGAATCCAATCATCTGTCTTCCATAAATGGCTGAATGATAAGCAGCCTTTTCACAGCTTCATCCAGCAGGTAATATACAGGACAAGGAAAAAAGGAAAATCAACAGACATTTACATGAATTTAGTTTGATGAGTTCTTGGTACACAGGAAAGTTTTCACAAAAGTAGCTAACTTTTAATTCTTCAGTCAAGATTCATTGTAAATCCTTTAATTGCCAAAGTATTAGCAGTATTTGCTGCTAAGTCAACAGAGTAACACCAGAAACAACTGCCTCACCCTGAAAGCTCTAGTACACTGATTTTGTATAGATATGGTGTATTAGCATATATGTTGCTGCCTTCTGATTAATAAGCGAGTTACCTTTATTTTAAAAGGAGGATGAGGAAAATTAGGATTGACAGAAGCTTCTTCAGCCTCGACTGGAAACAAGAGAATGAACCTTTTTGTTTGTTTGTACTGCTCCAGGCAAACAGTGTTGCTCAGATGGGACCCTGTATCTTCTAAGCCCTTGCGTTTGGGCACGCCAGGTCTCTGAGGCATTCAGAGCAGCTGGCAGCAACAACCTCCGCTGCTAATAAAGAGGCAAAAAAGGGATGGTTAAAAAACTCCAAATCCCAAAAAACTAGGGAGCTACAAATAGCAGCTAGCAATGGACAGGTCATTAAGACTCCCACAATCAAGCAGGGAAGCCACAGAGGAGCCCCAGAGCGCGACGCTGCCGAGGGATCCGCGGGCAGGCGCTGAGGGGAAGCGCAGGGAGCCGGGCCGGCGGCGGGAAAGGCTGCGCTCGGCCGCCAGAGCTATGGAGGAGAAGGAGGGAGCCGCTGTGGGAAGAGTCGCTGCGGTCAACGCTAGGCAAGGCCGCACGGTGGTAAACGCAAGGCAAGGCCACACACCAAGGCCGCACTCTGGAAGCGGAAAGGGAATGGGAAACGGGAAGCGGGAGGGGGAAAGGAAAGAGAACGGGGAAGGAGAACGGGGAACGGGGAACAGGGAAGGGAAGGGGAAGGGGAAGGCAGCGCTCGCCGCCCTGGCGATGCGGGGCGCCCTGTGCCAGGCCGCAGGGGGACACGGCCACAGAGGTGCCGCCTCGCAGCCGCTTCGTAGGGAAAAGCCAACCCCCCTGTTCCAAAAGCGAGGCTTGCCTTTCCACAGCAAAGTTCCCAAAGAAGGCTTTGAGTTTTCCTGCTGTTTCCAATGGTACGTTACGCCTCCTGCTCAGGAACAAGATTTCCCCTTCCTCCTCTTTGGTTTCTCTTCTTTAAAGTTCTAAGACTGTTGTTTTTCCACTGTAAAGCTCCGAATAATACTTCCAGAAGTTCTGGCTGCCATGTTTACTATATTCTGCTGTTTGCAGCACAAGCACGAAAGGAAAAGAATTGCCTGAGCACCTGGTTATATTGGAGGTGCTGCTGTTGGAATAACAAACCAAAGGCCTGAAAACCAAAGGCTTTAACACATGCCAGGCTAAACTGGGCTTCACTTCGCTGCCATGCTCCCTGCACGGCACGACACAGGAACTCTGGAGCAACCACTGAAGGCAACGTTTTTCCTTCCAGTTATTTTGACATAAAAATCATTTTTTTATGTTGGCCCCACATTTTGACTTCCTAACCTGTTGCTGCCTTTGGCCCTGAGGGTGCTCTGTGGTTTCAAAGGCTGCCCAGCAACCTGGGGCTCTTCCCATTTGGAACTGCAAAAGAGATGGATTTGTAACGTGGAAAGGGGATTCATGCTTTGCTGTACGTTACAATAATGGATTAGCAACAACAGTGTTACATTATTCAGCAAACAGCTCCCAAGGAACTCAAGAAATTCCTTCCAAAAGAAATCACAGCTACACCAAAAAATGACCACCTTCTTTCACATTTAAGTACACTTAAAACTGAAAAATCATAGAGATGTTGACCATGACTACTGATCTTCTCTGTATCTTTCTGCACAACCAGCATGATCCACAGGGAACAGAAAGCATCCCTGGTCTCCACTTGCACTCTGCTTTCAAGCCATCCTGAGTGTAATATGTGGCATATAGGGTGACGGAGGTAGAGATAGGGTAACAAAGGACATCTGCCAGCTGTCGGCTTGCTCCACGAAGGCCAAAGAGAGAAAAAAATCTAAATATTCATTATGTCAGTTCCTGTAAGTGAAAATAGCTACCTGAAAACATGAGCAATTTCACCTGAAAATCGTGGTTTTGGGAAAGTTTTAGTAGAGCAAGGCAAAAGGAAATCACTGAGACAATACTTTGCTGAGGTTTTGTCCAAATGTCATCCTTCATAGGACCTTCATGATTCTGAGTGTGAAATAGGTGTAAACATCATGAAAGTAAAAGAACATCATAAAACACATGTTGCAGAAACTTCTTCAATGGAGGCTGATAAAAACAGCCAACACCTGTCAAAGGTAGACTGAATAACTCCTGAGTTAATAAGTTCTGCATTTTCATGATTCTAAGTAAAAACGACTTTGACAACTTCTGCCTAAGGGTCAGGTACTGTGCAAATCAACTACTCATTTTTAAAAGCCTCAGCTTGGCTGTGGAATTGGCATTAACCGATTTACAAAATATTTCCCTTTATAAACTTACCTTTGCAACAACATCTTTCTGCCTTTAATGCTGACAGTATTAAGTGATTAAGTAATCATCTTAGATTTGTGAAAAAAATAAAAAAGAAATAAAACAGTAATTTATACAAAAGTGTTTGAAATTGAAATGCTCCAGGCACATCAGAAAATACTGGCACGTTGACATATTACCACATCTACATATAGTTTTACCATCGAGCTAATGAGTAGACCCATTCCAGATTTATCTCGCTCAGTTGTTTGACCTTTTTTTTCAATCCCTAACTTAAGCCAATGTAATTCTTTTGGCGTGGCAATTATTTTCTTGCTTTCAAACATCTACAAGGGAAGTATAAGACCTTATTTCTAAACATAATATTAAACATGGTTGTCAATTAGAAAACCAATTTAAAAAACAAATAGATACGAAAGTGTTCCACAGACATGAACAGAATAAAAACTAGCAGTATTTAATTAACATGAGGTGCCTAGTCTTTTAATTCACATTCACGCCTGCTACAGATGAAACAAGCACCTAACTTAGGATATTGAACAGATGGAGATTTATAGAGGAAGTCAGGAATAATACACATTGTCCCATTCCATAAGATTTCCTAGAAAATGAGCAGAACTTACAGAAAAAGTTGAGTCATTCTTTGAAACGACCACAGGGTAAACTCCATCTTCTAGATTCACAGACAGCTCCCAGCTACTTCTCTGTGATTTAGCAAGAGGAATTCTATGAAAGAAACAGGCAAAAGAAGAATTTTTAACTGGAATTTCCTGCTTCGCCCATTTTCACTGGAAGCGCTTTCTTCATAGGATGGTCCTGAAGGATATAAAATACTATTAGCTATGAACACAGTCTGAGAGCATACTTGAAAAAAATTACTGGATACATTTTTCTGTGTGTTAGGAGAAAGACACCCAGAGAACCAGCCTAGATTGGCCTTCACACACCAAGTAAACTCATGAAGTTGCAAGAGGCCTTTGAGTACAGTCAACACTGGCCGCAGAGTATTAGTTCAAACAGGATGAAAAGCAGATGAGAAAGCAGTTTGGCAGAAGAATGCCAACAGTGAGAGCTGCAGCTTGCTTTCTGAAGGCAAAAGCATAATCACTGCCCCTTTCATCTCATGCTCAGGAAGCCTTAATTAAAGTCCAATTAGACAAAAAAAAAAAAAGGCCAAACAAATGGGATGCCTCACTTTATAATACACTTTTGATATTATTTCATCCACAGTGATCTTCCAGTAAGGTATAGGTCATGCTAAATCACAACCCATACGCAGGATTATCCCCGTTGCTGCAGCAGCCTGTGCGTGCACTCGCTACCAGTTAATACAAGAAAATTCTTCCTCTTCAGCTTAAAGAATCAAACCTGACAGCACAGAAATCAAACCTGAAACTTTTGATTCAGAGCAGAACCAACCCACTTACAGCTCTTCTATTTAGAATGCATTCATTCCTAACTTTTGATTCCACTATCCCCATCCTAACTTCTCAGCTCCCTTCTAGTTTGTTGTAATGTGACAAGGCCTTCCTGAGGAGCAGCCTTAACCCCACACATGAACATTAGCAAGCACCAGTGTGGCCTGAGGAGGGAAAAAAAACATGAATCAGTAAGACAGGTGAAGTTCAAACTCCATTAAGACAATGGCACATTGTTTTGGTGTGGCTTTTCTTCCACGCTGACTCAATGTTTAGAATTCTCTGTAAGAAGTTTGTAAGATCATTACATACAGATCTCTTCTTAAAAATAATTTCTGCTATAATGCTCCCCTATTCACCAACAGCAGACTGTGCTGCTCTATACATTATTTTAGGGAAGACTCCAGATTCAAAAACTTGAACCAAATACTTCTCAGTACTGCAGAGTGTGTGGATACACACGTTCCTGAATTTTATTGCATGCAGCCTGCTAAGAATTCCAGGGCACCAGACCTCTGCCAAAGTCCCCTGTCAGATCCACAGGGAGAAGAGCCTTTGAGGCCTCCCTCCAAAGGCCACAGCAGGAGAAAACGGCTGCCTAAGACATGCATAAAATATACAGCTAGCAAAGAATTTAGGCAATTCCTTCGAGAATGTTGGTTTTTTAGGAACCTAAAATTTAGGCACAAGTTACTTGATTTAGGGAAAAAGCACCTCATACCAAGCAAGTAGTTTCTAAAAATTCTGCTTCGCAGTTTGCCTCCAGGAGAAAATGGAAGTACTAAATATACCAGCTGGACAAGTAGGGGTGTATATATATATTTATCAGGAAATAACTCCATAAAAATCCTTCTAAATCCATACCAAGCAGAGCCTACACCACAATTCCCTGAGTATTTCAGTGCTGCTTCCATCACTCCCCACAAAGCTCCCACACAAGCAATAGCGACGACACCCCGCTCCCCAGCTCACGATGTCACGAGTGGCCTTCTGCCCTAGGACAGGGGCAGCTGCCCAAGGCACAAATAAGCCCACGGCACAAGGGTGCCCCGCCTCAGAGCACACCCCATGGCAGGGCTCCTCTCTGCCCGCCGATGGGAAGCGCTGCCCACGCGGCAGTTCCTGACGGGGGGCAAGGGCGCCGCTTCCTCCGCGCTGTCCTTCCCGATCCCGCCGATAGATCCGCGCGCTGGGCTGGGAATGAAGCGCGCTGGGTTTCTGGGCCAGCCTGGGGCCCCCCAAGTCCTGCTCTGGGCAACAGGACTCGGCAGCTTCCAGTGCACGAGACGGGAGGCCTGGGCTCAGGAGGCAGCTCAGGCCGGGCCCCACGGGCGGCTGGAGGCCCCTTCCGAGGGCGCCCGCCCGGCCCTGCCCCACATCGCGTCTGCCTGGAAGCGACCTCCCGAATGTGCCTGCTGGCCATCAAGGGCAGGCCAGCCTCGTTCTCCAGCGGGGATTATTTTTGTTCGGTGCCGTCTTGCTGAGCTTTGTGGAGTGCATCTCCAAACAGGACGTGTGCCCTTTGCACGGCACGGCTACGATCCCAGCGCGTCCCAGTGCCACACAACTCCCCCTCCTGCAGCACTGGTGGTCAGGACGGCGAGGTCCAGAGCCGAATCTGAGAGCAATGCACGCTGCAGGTTGGGCTGCTCTCCCCCTTTTGCTGCATTCCCACATTTCTCAGGTTTGCTAATCCACTCTCTGCGGCTCTGCAGCTACGTTGACTCGCATGGATATATAAATTGGCTGCTGACAACGCCACGTTTGGCTCCTCTCACTAAAATCCACTTCTTTCAAACCAATGAGTCCGTAGCACTAGACTCCATTCTATCAGCATAAAAGAAAATCTTCACATAAGATCACAAAGTACAAGCTGGGGAAAACTTGGATCAGGAAAGGAAGTTTATCAAGTCTGTGAAGTGCTTTAGAAGTGGAGAGGTTTCCATCTGGATAAGAAAGGTTTCTTTTTTTCTCTCTCTCTTTTTTTAAATGCCTAAGAAGTCCGAGTGCATAGGAAATAATCTCTTTGTTCTTGGGCAACGTTATTTCCTTGGCTGAAAACTCTTCCAACTCCTCCAAAGAGGAGACATCTGGACTCCTGGATAGATTTTCCACTAGTTGACTGAAAACACTTGAATTTCTGTATATTTGCAGAAATCTAAATTTTCAAATTTTACTTACTGGCCTGAAATATTATATTTTTAAAAACATTTTTAAAAATACTAAAAGTAAGAATAATGCATTTTTTAGCACTGAAAGTGATGTGAGGCATTTAAGGCTGGCATCTCCTGCTGAAGAGCTTCTCAGCTTTCAGACTCAAAATTGCACAGTATTTCTTTTGTAAGGCTCCCCACACACTCCCTTTCTCCTCCCGTTTCGGCCAGTGAAGTCTCATCACTGCACTTACTCTCGTTCTGCAGGGACGTCACTGGAGGACGGGCAGGAAGGGACATAATTTTGGGAAGGAGAGGAGCACCGAGCGAACCCGAAGAGCCGGGCGCTGTTTTCTCCCGCCCGGAGCATCACGCACCAGGCAAAGGGCAGAGGGGCAGAAGGGCTGAACTCCTTCCATGCAGGAACAGGTGGTTCTGAGCTGCCTTTTCCAGGGAAGCTTCATGGGCAATAGGGGCAACAAGAGCACAGTGACGGGCACTACTATGAACTATTCGAGCTGTAAAAATATTTTAATAGTATGGCAAGCAAAATAAGGAGTGTGTCTCTTTTTACATCTCTTTATTTGTTAACTACAGACTAATAACCATTTATTACAGCCTCCTACTTCACCTCACACACTGCACAGGGTCTTATGTCCTTCTACCCCACCTGTCATGACAAAGAGATACTTTCCAATAACGCAGCCAGCTCCCTTACAACAAGGCAGCTATTGTGGCTCCCGCTTCCCGCGCGCGTTTTCGGCACGGGGAGCAGCCCCGTTGCCAGAAGCTGCAGGCCAGGGCGCACGTCCTGCGCACATCCCACAGCGGAGCGGTGCTGGCTGAACCGTTCTCTCTCCCAGTCGAGAGAACAGCGCGCGGGGGAAACAGACACTCACAAAAGCAAGACGGGCAGCAGCTCGGCCCCGGCCCGGCCGTTCGGGTCGGCAGCGGCCCATCGGCCAGCAGGGACGCGCTAAACCCTCCCGTTCCCCGCAGTTTGTGGCAAGGGGGCTCCCGGGGACGGGCGATGCTGAGCGGAGCTTCTCCACGTCCAGCCCAACGCGCGGGTGGCTGCGTGTTCCAGCCCGGCGGCTCCTCCACTTCTGCTGGATTTGCTGCCTACGGCTTCAAGAAAACACACAGAAACCATCCCCAACTATCACAACACGCTCCCATCCTGAAGAGACTCGAGGCAGCTGAAACCCCCTTTCTAAGATGCCCGGCAGAGGCATTTCTCCATTGTGCAATTACCTATTCAGCAGTTAAATAAAAGTGAAATATTGATTTAAAACAATGTTAATGGTCAAAGAATCATTAAGAAATCCTTCATCATAACTTGCCCAGCAGGCAGCCTGTAAAATGATCAAGAATAATGTGCTGGGTTCTGTAGCCACCAAGGTCAGTTTCTGCATACAAATCTTTGCAGGGGGAGGAGGAAAAAAAAAAGGACCTTCAGAAAGTGGGCCATTCATCTGCAGCAAGTTCAGAGAATTTCCAGCACTGTGAAAAGATATGTTATGCAAGCACATAGATGTATTCAGTGGGGGTAGGCTGAACCCGCTACATGGAGACTACAAAGGAGCCCTCCCATGGCTCATGAATAAGTCGAGGAAATGATCAGAAAAAAATGGAGAGATGTTTAGACAGATGGCCCACTTAAAATGCCTGGGACAGGGCATAAGCAATTTTAATGAAACTTTAGATCTACCATATAAATTGTTTCTTATTTTCTTCCCCCCGACACACACCACCCTCCCCTAAAAAAAAAATAAAAACCTTCAGGAAAGGCAAGTAGAAATTCAGCAACTCAAGAGTCTATCTTATCATGCAAAGAAAACTAACAAATAAAGGGGAAGCCAGCCACCCCCCTTCAGAGCATTATTGGTTTAATAAGTTCACATATAAAGAAATATCCTTCAGAGAACCTTCAACTATCAGCTGAATATAAAAGCAGGGAACGGAGAGATTAAAGGAATTCTACCCCGAAGTGTCCTGCCAAACAAAACACCCATCTAGGCGCGCTCTCCGAGCGAGCACTTTCAACACGCTCCAACATTAAAGTTCAGCGCCGCGCAGCGAAGATAAAAGCGGCCCTTCCACAGGATTATTTTAAGAACTAGAAATTATGTGGAGGGACCCTAAGAATCTGGGAATATTTTCGTCGGCAATCTGAAGTATTTTCTACCGGCGTTCACACACGTTTGCTGCATGTGTTGAGCTGCCTTCCTCCACAGGCATCGCACGGCGCTTTGCCTTCCTCACATGCTCCCGTCTGGGTCTGTATCCACAGATGCCTTTCACCAGGGGGATGAAGATGCACCATCATTACAGCAAATTATAGGTGTACCTATGTCATACAAAAATCAAAACCTCCGCTAGATCAGGCAAAGGCTGAAAGAATTACTCCCTGGTTCTGTCAACATGGTTTTTGATAAAAAATTGCTTGCATATTGAATTTATATCAAAAAGAAATAGGCAGGTTTATGCCTATGTACTAAATCTGCATGGTGACCACTGGAAAATATTAAATAACACGGAAGGTAAACAGAAAGCACTTGAAAAGGCTGCTGTGGAGCGAATTGTGCTTTCATTCAAAACATTGTACATCTGGATACTTCCTTTCCCACTACCAGCAGCCTCTGGGAGCATTTCCTTGGGCGCAAGGGCCGCTGGAAACCTCCAGCGCCTTTAACGGCCGCTGCAAGGAGGCGGCTGGGACACAGGATGACGACACGGGGAAGCCAGCGCCTGCAAAACACCCAAGCACTAAAAGCAGATCCCGGCGGCGCTTCGCTCCCCACATCTCAACCGGGGCCCGACCTGCCCTCCCTTTATTTAAGTGACCCGAGCCCCTGCAGCCAAGGGGCTGCCCGTGCCCCACACGGCAGGGCTGGGGTCCCCTGCCCGGCCCTTCAGCTGACGCCAGCAGCGCCCGGGGGCTGCAGGCTACAAATAAATAGGTGTGAGACGTGAGATCTGGAGCTCCTGTCCGCCCACGACACGTCAGGCCTTACTTCAGCACCTGATTCCTCCCGGAAAAACCCAAATGCTGCAAGCATTAACGCTGGATAAGAGACGTTGCTCTTCGTCCCTCCGCAAACATTTCTGGGACGGGAAGTAAGGAAGCTTCAAATCACGAGCTCCCAAGTGCAGAGAAAAGACATTTACTTTTCTGGTAATTTACAGGCCTGCTGCTGTTCTTTCTGACCCCTTCCTGAAGCAGCAAAGGGTTTATCAAAGGAAGAGCTACCCGCACGCAGGTGTTTCTAATCAACAGGCAACAACATTGACTTACACAGACAGTTGTTTTAGAAGAGGGAAGAATCTGTTGGCCATCAAGAAAAGGGTTCAGGCTGTTCCTTGTCCGCCTCTGAAGTAGTTTAGGTCACAACTGTCCCCTGAACACTCACTGCTGCACCCTCTGTTTTCAGCTTGGTTTTGTGCAAGATTGGAAAAAATCATAACAAGCACAAAAGAAAGAGGGCAAACCCTATACCAATATTGCTGTTTTTGTTGAACAAGGAAACATATCAATCTGCTTATGATGTAGATACTTGGGGGTAGTGTTAAAATAGTTATGCCACTTTCTTTAAATGCTCAAGGAGCAGCAGGCACAAAGGGCAGTGATGCTGTGGGGCAAGTGATTGCCGTGGGGCAAGGAGATTTAGGGAGGAGGGTGCCAAGCTTTTCTCAGTGGTGTCCAGTGACAGGACAAGGGAGAATGCGTGCAAGCTGAAACACAGGAGGTTCCATTTCCATGTGAGGAGGAATTTCTTTCCTGTGAAGGTGCCAGAGCCCTGGCACAGGCTGCCCAGGGAGGCTGTGGAGTCTCCTTCTCTGGAGATCTTCCCAACCCGCCTGG
>JAVCKT010009528.1:1180-19445 GCA_032273925.1 Rhynchotus rufescens | reverse complement strand
TGGTCCCATTTTCCCAGATTTCGTCCTGTTACAAATGCTTGTTTTCTTCTCCCTTCTCTCCCTTTTCAGTAACACAACGCATGGATTTGGGTGCAGATTTAAGCAGTTCTGCGGTGTTCCCATTTTCCCTTTTTTTGCCCATCTCTAACACAGGTGGCAACAACAGGATTTCACAGAAGATGTCAGGATCCGGGTCGTGACGTGCTCCCTTCGTGTGTTTTGTTTTGAGTTAGAACAAGGCTTGTTCTTGCAGTTGACTTTGCCAGGTAAAACACCCCAAACTGGTCCCTCTAGGCCACATATACTGTCATTATGGACCCTTCTGCTCCTCAGATCCATGAGTGTGCTTGTGGGCTTTTCCATTCTGGTAGGACGCTATGAATAACCCTAGGAAATTCAGGAGTTTCAACCTGCCTGGACAGAAGCCAGTTCATAAAACCAGAAGTATGGCCATGGATTAGAGGAGAGGTCCATCCAGCCTTTCATCCCGTTTCCAGCAGTGGTCTTAGTGGATGCTTAGCAAAGCATAAGGACACAGCATGTACAGAACGAGCTGCTTTCTACTCTGTTCTCTGAGCTTCTGGCTGTCATTATATCCAGCCCTTCTTGCAACTTCTTGATGGTTCTGCACTCTCTGACGTCTACAGGACTTCTGCTGACTATTTCAGCATCTGGTTCTGCTAAAAGAGAAAGGGAAGCATGGGAAGTATGAAGGGAACAGAATTTCTTAGAAGGTTCCTCTTCAGGTAAAGGATCCTCTTTTTTTATTTTCTCCTACCTTTGAGACATCCTCTGAGCCTTTGAAAAAGTTTTTGAGTTACAGGAAGGAGGAATGTGTCCCCAAAAATATTATAGTAAGTTAAAGAAAACAAAACTTTGAGCTGAACTTCTCCAAGCCAATAGAAATTCTTGGGTTTAGAAAGGCCTAAGAGTACATTTATATCTGTTGTGCCCACACTGGCAATAGATCTACATGGTAACTCAACAAGCTCTTCAACTGAGATTGCCTGTTGTCTATAGAGGTAGGACATTTCCAAGGTGTGGTTCCTCTGACCAAATTTATAGTTCTGACTTAGGTGACACAAGTTGTCTCCTGTCTGTTTCTCCATGATGTGGTGGGAAGCACACCAAAAAATGCTCTTTGAAATTCAAGCTGTGCTTGGGTTGTCTCTCCATCCAGCTGTGTTACCCCAAAGCTGGTTCCAACCATGCCTCTGCATGCACATAATGAAGTCAGTTTTTCATTTTAACATCTGCAGGCTATGGCACTAACCTCCAAACACCCACCCGGTAAAGTTGGTCCTGACCTGGGGCAATGAGTTCTCTCCTAGTGGGCTGTTGGGATTCATTCATGCTGTACTGGGAAGGGTTGCAAGGGTGTCTAGCTGTCCAGAGCAGAAGACAGTCCCTGGTCTATTTTATTTACTCATTCCCCAACTGGACGATTTATTCTACAGTAGTTATTCAAGCCACCTTTCCAGCTGCATGAACCCTTAAGATAGTGGATATAATCCTAAAAACTGTTGGTGTATCACTGTGGACATGGTAGAGGGACTCAGCATGTTGTAAAGAACTGTTCATGAAAGAACGTTCATAAAAGACTGTTAAAAAACATTGTTTTTTCCTAATCGTTCTCTTTTTGTTCAAATTTGACATCCACAAATCTTAACTAGCTACAGAGCTCATCACACACTGACTAAAAGCAAGGGTAAGTTTATGGAGGATGGCACTGTTTATTTTACCTTTTTTATTAAGAAAATAATTCAGTGAGTGTAGAATAAGTTTGACCCCTCTTGTAAAGAAATAAGTTCACCAGAAATGGGGCCCTGAAAATCTTAGTAAAACACAGACTGTACCATGAGGTTTTTGCCACAATGTTTTTCAGGGGTTTAGTAAGGATCAGAGGCCAAACCCCTACATATTTTCTGAACTCTGAGTAGCAAGAGAAAATAACTGTCACTGAAAGGGCATATTCCCACTGCTCTTAGAAGAGTGTGTTATATTATTACCAGTTAATATTATTATTAATTATTGCAGGTGGCAACACTGCTTGTGATTAATTCTTCTGTTATTACTAGTTACTGCTCCTGAATCTAGTCACGACCAGGAACTGCTTTTGCTTGGAGCTGAATAAGCAAGTAAAGAATAAAACTTTCCTGCTCCCCAGGGATTTTGTCCATAGCGACTGCTGAAAAAGGTTAGCAAAAATCAGAAGCAGGCGGTTTTTCATTGAGCACACAGGGAAAACTGGAGATGTCCACAGTGTGATTGGGTAGTGTATCTGGTTTGGAAATATCAGGAAGCTGGAGGAGGTTCAGCAGAGGTCACCAAGGTGGCCAAGGATCTGGAGGACATCAAAGGCAAGGAGAAACTGAATGTATGGGTCTGTTCAGCCCAGAGAAGAGATGCTGAAAGGGGGATAGAAGTATTGTCAGCGAAAACTTAAATGAGAATTGTAGAAAAGGAAGAGCCCAGGTTTTGCTAAAGGTGCCCTGCAAAACGATGAACAGCAATGGGCACAAGTCACAGCAAGGAGAATTTCACCTACACATAAAGAAAAAATTTCATTTTGAGGGGTGTAAAGCAGTGCCCACGTGAGCCCTGTTAGCAAAGGCCTAATGAGACCCAGGAAAACCCGTTGCAATTGAAAACCAGCATTCACATGCAGACTTTCAAGTCTTCTATTTTTTCTTCTTATTAGCTTAATCACAGCCTTAAAATCTAAAATAGTTTTCAGACCATAGACTAAACACATGCATTTTGCATCTTTGGAAGGTTTTCTGAAACTATCATTTCAAGAGTTTATTTGGAAGAGAAATATAAGATTGAAATAGGGACTTTCCACGTTGGAAAAGAAATGACTAACTAAGATAGATATCTAGCTGGTATCTGCTTGATAGACTCTAGATAGAGAGCTTCCTTAGATAGGCACTAAATCATGAGTAACATGAGATAATATATAATAAGGTGTCATACACTCCCTCCCACAAATCAAATAATAAAGGGCAATCAGATAATAACTTTCAGGTAATAACTTTAAAATGCACAAAAAAGAGTATTTTTGCATGTGTTGTGTAATTAGAGTGCATCGCCACAGGTCATTGCCAGGGTCATGAGTATAAGTAATTTGCCAGAGGGAATAGAAGAAATGATGGAAACAGAGCCAGCTGTGGCTATTAAATATGATCATGTTGTGTCCCTAACTCATTAGGTGCCAGAAACTGGCATTTTTCTATCCAGAAGAAGGGCTACGCTAAATTTGCTCCTTTCTTACACTGCTTTTGATGCACATTTATCTCTGATGGAAGGACACGAAGCTACATGAACCTGCATTCTGGTCCGGGACGGCCGTTCTTACCTCCTTCTGAGAAGGCAACTGGAAATGCAGGGATGAGATCCTCAGCTGGTGTATATTGACGGAGCTCCATGGGCTCCCCTGGCTCTGGGCCGCTTTATCTCAGCCAAGGATCTGTCCTGCAGAGTTCGGATCCTTATAACTAAGCGTTTCCCTGCAGTTTATAGTGATGAAACAATAGCAAAGTGCCCATCTGCTGCTATCAAATCATAGGCCAACATATTTTCCACAGTCGTATGTTAGTGCCTGAATGGCCCTGACAGATTTACTACAGTTTTAACATAATAAACTAGGGGTTATGTTTTAGTAGCTCTCTGCCTAGTTAGCAGAGTGGAGTGGAACTGTAATAGGCACAGTATACTAGGCTAGGACTAGGTCTCATGACTCAGTAACATGTGTTTTATTGCTCCTTGAGTTGCTGCTCAGCAGGTTTTTGTTGGACTCGGTCAGGTTTTGGACCAGGTGAAGGCAACATCCATCAAGAAACAGTTATTTTTCTGTGATATTTAAACAATGTTTAAAGTAATACATGTATGAATGATCTCAAGAGGTTGTATGGACCTGTGCCAAGGCCCTACTGAGGTGCTGGGATCCTGTGGGCAACTCAAGCTTCAGCTCTGGTCCATACTTGCCTGGGAGGCCATCCATGTGCTTTCAGACGTCCTGAAATTGCTATAAACTGAGCTAGTTGAAAATTTACTGGTGCTGACCCACTAGTGTTGACCCCAGTCAAGCCCATCTTCCTTCAATAGGAACTAGCATTCCTTGGAAGCTTTGCAATGGCATCAAGTGTCTTCATGCACTGCAGGGCAGTGTCAGTACCCGGTCCTCCAAGGCAAGGGCCTGTAAGAGCAACGTACTTTCTTCTGGAGGAACAGACACACGCAGGACGGAGACTCAGGAGGTTATGACTGCTCAAAGCTACGCGAACGGGTGGTGAAACTGTGAGGACATTAACCAGCCCTCCGGGTCTTTGGTGAGGAAGGGACAACACAGTGCCTCAGTACCAGTACTGGTGCAAACAAGGGTCTGCAATGCACCTCCAAGTCTCTCTTTCTAGCTGGATCCCAAACCTGTAGAAAAATCCCCGGGACACAACTCCAAGGTCCACATCATCCAGAAGCTGAGGTGTCCGAGGCCTAGGTCCTGGTTCACAAGGCTCGTTCCAGCCCTTGGATGCCAGGGTAACAGAGCAAGGTAACCACATAAAAACCACTTTACCACTAACCCTGTTCCTCTTGTGATCGAGTGGCCTCGAGTGCCATGAGCAGAGTCAGGAGCAGAACCAAGCCCCAGCTTCCTGGTCCTGTCCCTAGTCACTTACGGGACAGATTCTCCATGGTGTGCTCCCTTGCACACGTGCTTTCAGCAGAGCACTATGCGTGTGGCTTGCTTGCATGAGAGCACAGAGGACAGTCCGATATAGCTCCAGGTGACAACATAAACTGGATTAGCTAATCCACCAAATCACCCAAATCCTTTGCAGAGGCTCTCCTGTCTACCATTGCATCTTGTATTATTGAACTTCGCAAGCACATCTACAAAGCACTCTAATGACATGCAGTGATTTTGTTTTAAATCATGCCTTGGATTAATTTTGCTGTACATAAACCTTAGTCGGCCTAAGTACATCGGTTAGTTGCTATGGTTTAAGCATCCACCCAAAATGTCCATGCTGGTTTTTTTTGTTTATTTGTTTTCAAGCATATACTTCATACCAAGCAGCTTGGCCAGAGTGCTGGTGTCCAAAGCCTGCTTCACATTCAGCCTGCATTTAGACAGCGTGCAGGTTGCAAGCTTCAGGCTAACAAAGTCCCAGAGACTTTCTCCATGATTTCTCACCTCTTCAGGGTAGCTCCATCAGCCTAGGGTTTTACTCAAGAGCACATGAAACCAGAGTAGAACCAATGCCCCTTGCACCCTTCTAACATCACCTCTGCAGAAATGCCACTTATCTGTCCTGCACAACCATTCCCCATGGCAGGGCTCATTTTTCTGCTCATATTTATAGCAGTGCAGAAAGGAGCACACACAACCTTTGGCCCACACAGTGGTTTCTTGGATGGCTGTTCTCCATTCCCAAGCCACCAGACTCTCCTTAATGAGTGATTTATGTCCAGGAACTTATGAAAAAGATTACCACATGCAAATGTTAACTAACCTCGATTACAAGGAAGGAAAAATTAATCCATGCTGGCCATTAAGCCTTTTCTAAAGAAAATAATTCTAATCATGAACAGAGATGGTTTCCGAGAGCCAGCCCGCTACTTTGGGCTGTACATTTGGGCCTGGATGCAGTAAGAATAACAGATGTGGTCATCTTCTCCCAGCCCTTTGAGAACAAGAGCACCAGCCCGCTCACACCGATAGGGAAGCCTTGGGATACGAGGGTGTTATCTCCAAGCAGCCCATGGGAGCCAGGGTGGGGAACGCTTTCCTGCCGCGTTCAATCTGGGCGACGATACGCAGGAGGATGGTGTTGACTGACACCGAGGTGATTGCATTTGAAGCCTATTTCTCACATTGTCCATGCCTGTGTTGGAGCTGCTTATCCCAGGCCGATGTTCCCCTTCTCTGTTCCTTCTCACCGTCATTGATTATGAAGGTAAATCTTGTCAGTTCTGCAGGAGAAATTGCAAGCACCTTGCTAAGGAGCCGTAATAGCATTGGTGGCATTGAACAGGGGAGGAAGTGGAAGCACAAAGAACTGAGGTGATTCGAGCTCCAGCTTCACGTCCTTCCTTCTAAATAGTCTAAAGGGTTGATTAAAAGTAAAAGGACTTAAAACAAAGTGCAGCTGCCTCTGGGGTGGGGCTACAGGCTCCTTTGTAATCAATGCACACATATTACAAACATCTGTCCCCTAAACTCCGAGCCCTTTCCTGTCAGATTAACACAGCTACAGAGAGCTGTTAGAGCCTATGTGTAATCACCCAGATGGCTCCAAGAGCTTTCACAGCTCTTCATGGCATTGGGGTTCAACAACAACGGGGGAAGGAGCATGGGAATGTGGGCACGTAGTCTCTATTTCTTCTTCTGTTTCTTCTCCCCTTGTCACTGGACTTTGGTTGCTTGTGAGATATAGATGATAGGGATGCGTTTGTGAGATATGATGCAGAGGAAAAGGCAGCTTTCCAAATACCTGAAAACCCAAGATTTTGGAACATCTTCCCTGCTTGAAATGAAGGAGGGGGAAAAAGAGGGAGAGAGAGAGAGAAGAAAATCTCCCATGTAATCCTGAGCCACAAACCAAGGAGGGGAATGAATTTGGATTAGCTAAGTAATTTCAATGTAATAATTGGGAAACCTTCTGTTGCAGTTTAGACCACAATATATGGTTTCTAGACTCTTAGCTTCCATTCCAAAAAGAAAAAGAAAAGAAAAATAAAAAAAAAATTGGAACCAGAGAAATCTTGATCTTCTTTTTCAAGTAATGTTCATGTTGACATCTTTGTCAAAAGCAATACACTCTAAGAAAGGTATTGATTTAGGCAGATGAGCACTTTAGCATTTTTCAAATAAATTTATCATAATCCTCTGCCAGTTCTTAAGGTTTATTCACAACTATAGAAAGTAAATGATCGGAGGAAGGAATAATTTCCCTTCTCCAGGCATGCTGCATTTGAGGGCCCATTTGTGAGGGGGAAACAGGACTCTGTATGTGTGAGGGAGTAATTCCTTAGTAATTTTAAATCTTCATGTGTTTTTAAATAGTCTCAAGGTTATTAGGTTTCACACAGGATTCACATGAAAAGGCAGCTGAGGAAATTCAGGACAGGGTTCTTAAATACAGTACTAGACACAGGAGAATGTTCCATCTGTAAGTCAGTCTTTGGGGAGACTTTGCATCTTGCTAAACATTGGTGCCAATTGGCCACTGGATGCAGTTCTGGAGGAGATGGGCTTTCCTCCTGGTGGTCCCAGTGACGGGCAGCCAGGAGACACCAGCACATCTACAGCACCCCACAAGGGCCGTGCTGCCCTACGGAAATACAAGAGAAGAGGATCGCACAACAGCTTTAGAAAAATAAGAATAAGGGAGGAAATGTTTGCTTTTTCATGTCTATGAAAACCAATGCAAATCTATTGTCCCTGGAAGATAAGGGGAGTTGACTCGGGGCAAAGAGCCCAGCCTTGAGGTCCAATGTTCCCATGGAAGGAGTTTTCCCATTGTACCCACTGGGACCAGCTGTGATTCACCATCCATCTGCCAAACAGTCATATGTACCGGAGATGGGCAGGAAACTGTCTGTCCTGTGGTCTTGGGCAATCCGGAGACAATGCTTCTCAAAGCTGCATCAACTCTGCCTAAAAACAACTCTTTTGCTATAAAAGGAACAGCATAAAATTGGGATGTGAGCACACAGACTTTTGGGAAATTTGAGCCTGGATCCATCAGTAATACAGACATAGGACATGCAGTTTACCCTGTGCATCCCTTTTGCTGTTCCACTAAGACATGCAAAGGAATGGGGAGATTGGGGTTGCTTCTCCTCCAAAGAGAGATGTAGGTTTACATTTTTTGTTTAGCATAGGAAGTGTTTGAGTACTTGAAAAGAGTTAAACTATTGAAGTGCTGCTTGAAGTCGCAGCCAGATGGTTCAGAAGGACGGGGATGTCAGAAACATGCCACCAGTTGTCTGCAGGCTTTTGCTTGTCACCATTAGTTCTAATTGTTTTTTTTTTCCCCCAGTGTGGAAAATTCCCATAAAAAAAAAAAAGAAGAATAAAATAAATCCAATGATACCAAAAAATAGGACTCCATAAAATGAGTCAAAGAACGTGAGAGTTTAATAAAGATCTTGGTCTAACTTGTTAACAAGAATGCAATTCTCTATTAGAAGATAAAATCTCTTGGAGGGAAGAATGGGTTACTGTGAATTGCAAGCTGGTCTGTGGGTGCTAATATGTTCTTTGGGCTCACGTTCAGTGGCATCTATCTTGCCTGATCACTTCTAAGCCAGTTGTGTAGAGGTCCTGTGTTTTAGATGAAGGGAGATTGGCAACCTCCTGTGGAGGTCCATCCCACTGTGGGTAGGACCTTCAGGACATCTCCTGAAGGTGCTTCTCCTTGAGTATGGGGGTAACCTTAAAGGCTAGATTCAGATAGACTTTTAACTTTTCAATGTGGTGTTAAAGAAAAAGAATGCCACCTAATTGCCTAGAAATCAGGGCCTTGGTGGGCTTTTCCACATCCCCTGAGCTCATGGGTTGCAAGGGGCCTTGGCCACCTTTACTTTGTAAATGTTTACAAAGCGCCTTATCTCATCTTTTTGTTGTATAAATATAAATTGAAAAGCCAACTTTCGCCTTCTTTGGTTCTCCTTTTGTGTCTCCTGGGAGGGCTGGAAGGCAAAGCACGTCAAAGACTGCAGGGAATTCACATCACCATCCACATGGCTGCAGATTCTTATATACTGTGAAATCACTGTAAGTTTGGGGATTTTCTTTCTAGTTGATTTTTCCTCCCCCAGCCCTGGTGCACATTCTCACCTTTGCTAACATGGGTGGTAGTCATCATCACTGGGATTTTTTTGTTTGTTTGTTTTCCATAATCATCCATGCAAATAAATTAAGTTCTCAGAGAGAACCCTTCTTTCCCTGTTTCCTGCTCCAGATAACATAGAGATTTTGAAAAATAAGGGTTTTTTTTCCAAACAGCAGTTCTAATGTAATCCTACAGATGTTCAGATGTTCTATAATACCAATTGTTTTCTATTTGTTTCTCTAGGGTTTTTCTTTTTAGTCACAAATGGGAACCATTTCACGTTACAGAAGTTGAAGGCTGTTCTCTACTATCACCATGCCCTGTGTATTTCCAGCTAACAGGACATAAATAATTCCAGCAGGGGAAAAAAAAAAAAAGCAAGTTAAGAGGAACATGATTGCCAAAGGATGCTGCTCCTTTCCCTGGTTATAATTACGAGGATGTGTGGTTTTGCTTAAATGGGAAAACAAATAGATTTCCCCAGCCGTTCTCTTCCCTTCCATCTGAGTAGACACTGCCTTTATCATAAGCTAAAAGAGAAATATTTATAGGAAAGCCTTGTTAAAATGCTGGCATGGACATCACTGCCTCTGGCTGAGCCATAAACTCACTTGGGGGAAAAAAATCACCGCAAAGGATGCCAGCAGAAAGCCAGTGTGATGTTTGACTGCCAGGCTTGAACAATGCACCGGCCCCGTCTCAGATCTCCAGCCCCGCCTGGGTTTCCCCTGTCAGCAAGTTATTTAGGGCCAGATGCTTCATGCGCAGGGTTGTTTTGGGTAGAGCTGATCCCACCCTTGGGGAAGAGAAACGGACCTGATGGCCATGGAAGATCCCGTACTGCTATTTTTTTTTTTTTCATATTATATTAATTTCCCAAGAGAGTAAAAAAAAGGCCTGGGAAGGCAGAGGTCCAAAGAAGCAAAGACTTGCTAGATGTTTTCTCAAGGTCCCAGCACCAGAGGACATTTGCTCGTGGAGAAAAAGGCCGTTCTGCCCCATGCAGGCAGCCCGCCCAGGGGCTACAGCTCTTGCTAATGGCTGTTTTTCCTCATGTCTGCAGCTAAAAACCCCTGTTGCTCTCCAGGCTTGCTGCCTTCTGGTCCTGTTGAACATGGAGAACATATCTGGAGCAAACTCAGGCCCCCGGCAGCAGCAAGCAGGGTGAAGCAGCTCTGTGCTGGGAAGGGATCTGCAAATCATTAAAGTCAAATGCTAAGTGCTACCACTCCATCGATCAGGAGCATTGCGCTGTCCATGCACCTCTTGCCACCCACCATCCACGCAGTGCTCTGCACAGTGCAGCAAATCCCATACCTAACGTACACGTGGGGAGCAGAGGGCCCTGCAATGCCCCTGCAAAACTCCCCCTGCACCAGGAATCTTCCCCCATTTATAATCACAAGGATGTAATTATGAGGAAGGTGCCTCTGCCCTCAGGCAGATTTCATTTGCAGCTACTCTGGCAATGATATATTCCCGTAACAGGTCGCTATGTTTTCTTCCTGCGTCCCATGGACTCAGGAAGCCTGACCCAGCCTCCAGAGCAGGAGGTTGATATAGATGAGGATCCCCAGCGGATGGAAAGCTCTGCAGCTCTTCAGCCAATGGTGCAGATAAGAAACATTTTTAAATGTATATGCATGCTTGCAGCAAGCGCTGGAGACACTGGTAGGGAAAAGACTGGTCATTCCAAGTATATATTTAGTCTCTTCTCTGTTCTATTTTCTGCTTTTCTCTCCGGAGGAAAAATCTGAAAGGTTTTCTGCTGCGGTAATGCCTTCCCCTTATTCCCGTTCCAGCAGATGTGCGCGAGGAGCCACACGCGTCTCAGGCTGGGAAAATCCTCTGCAGCAAAGGGCTGAGAACGGCGAGACCCTGGCCAGGGAAAGCAGCAAGGGGCTCTGGATTCTCCCTCTGGGAAAATCCCAAACTGAACATGTCTACATTTGATCTAGATTTTTTTTTAAGACCTGGAAAATGCAACCACTTCCAAAGGAGTCTCTTTTATGTAGGGGAAACTGAGGCACGGAGAAATGGCTTTTGCACATTCCCCCAGCAGGCCAGAGCTGGAGTAGCATGTCATTCTTCTGAACCCAATCCAATTTTCCAAATCCAGTGCAAACAGCCAGCACAAAGCCCACCTAAGCACTTTGAGGATTAGGCCAGGAATGCCAACCAAATCCTCTGCTAATCTGCACCGTAAAGTTCACGAAATCAGGCTTCCTCTTGAAATGTTCTTGTATCCAGCTGTGTCAGAAACACCTTCCTGAGAATTATTCTCTCCACAATGGAGATTCACTCTCAAACAAAGCCAAGCCATCGGTATGAAATAAGGCTTCGATGTAAAGCTGGTCTCCTAGCCACTGTTTTCCAAGAAATTAATTTTGTCTGTAGGTCTGTAACAGAAGGCCACATTTTTCCTTTCAGGAGCTCCTCAGCATCACTGTTGGCTTCATTTTTAAACCAGGCAACTTGAGCCTGAGGGACTCTGAATTCAATGCAATGGGTAATAGAAAAAAATCCATTGCGTTTGTCAACAGAAAGGAATGGACACAGATTTTGTGATGGTTTTAAGACTGCACCTCTGCCCCCAGTTTTCTGCAACATATATGTCTGTGCTTACGTGGAGCTAGTGGCCAAGCCTTTTGTTGTGAGCAAAAGGGGAGCTATTTGGTCTATGCCCATTGCCCTGCCACAACACATGGGCTTGATGCAGGAGACTCTTGATTTTCTTGGCTGTGCAAACCTTGAGATCACTAGGCTTAAGATCCATGGCTCTCGCAACCCTTCTGTAGAACGGCCACATCAACAACTCAGTGAGACGAAAGACTCCATAACTTTGGCCAAGGGCCCCTAACACAGAGCTGGACAAAGGGCAGGGTCCTGGATTATAACGAATCCTAATGGCATGATGGGTTTTACCTTTAGTATTGACCCCTTACCTCACCCCACTCCCAGTTAATGGGTTTATCTTCTCCCTTGACCCATGGGGTGGGGTCCTGTGGGCTTCTCAATACGACGTACATGTTGCAGCAACTCACAGCTCATGCATCCACCATCTCTTAAAAAGCATTCCTAATGCTCTGCTTCCATTGCCAGTGAAGCTACTGTGCAGCCCCTGGGAGACCGGCCTTGCCAGAGCAGTAGCTTGTGAGAACCTTCCTATTGTTCACGATCATTGTCAGCATGGCCATTGCTACTTATCAGTGGCTGCTGTTTTCCATTACAGCCTGCCTGAATGCAAACTGGATATGAGCACTGGGCTACAAGCCGGGCTCCTCGGCCCCTGGAGCTCCGCTGAAGGTCTGAATTGCTTCCAGCTCCTTTTTAGAAGTCGCTCACTATTCAAGAGAGAATCACACTCTTGGGCTCTTCACTTCTCAACTTGTTTCTTGCCAGAGAGTTCAAACCAACCCTATAGTTGTTCTTGTTCCACTACAGCTGAGAGGATTTTCCCAGATGCTTGTGAAGTGCTCAGAACACATCAACAGGCACAAAAGTTTGTTTCGGGCCAGAAAATGAATAGTAGTTCCACTCCTCCGGAGGCTCAGAAATCTCAATTACGCATGGATGGGAAAATACAATTTTAATTTCAAGAATTCTTTACATTCCTAGGGCGTCCTCCTTCCTGGGTCTGGAAAAGACTTCATCCCTCTTAAACCATCTTAGCTTAACAGTTATTGATTGAGAGATTTATTTGCAAGCAATTGAGAAGCCTCCCCTGCTGCAGCCCGCTGGCTGCATCAGTGAGAGCCCTGTGATACAAGAACTGCTCTCAGGGAGAAGGACAGTCATGACAAAGTCATTGGTGGCATCCCCTTTATTCAGCATTTAGAAAGACTGCAATGGAAGAACGAGTTCTGCTGATGGAGGAAGATCTGGAAGATGTGAAGGCAATTCCTAGCAGCCCTCCTGCATCTCTTGTCATTTCAGCCAGATTTCTTGGACTCCAACATTTCTAGCCCAAAACTGACCCAATGCCCAGCACTAGAGTGCTAGCTGTGAACTAGCTCCAGGCTTTCAGCAGCATCCAACCTACTGGAAATGTTATGCACCAAAATGTGGGCAGAATTTTAGCTGGCAAATCTGAGCTTTACCTTCTATAAAGCTCCCTCCCATATCTATTAAACAGCAAGAATAACATTTTAGACTTGGCTACCCAAAGTACAGCTTTTGGAGGGTATTTGCCTGTATCTCACTCTTGGACAGACCGTTTATGGAAAGTATTAAAAGGTGGCCCCTTCATGGACAATCTCACAGTCTCTGTGAATAAGGTACCCAAAGAAAGCCATTTATCCAATCCAAGGGAGGAAGAAAAGAAGGGAGTAATATTTCTGTCTCGTAGGAAAGTGTCTGGTCACAAACGAGCAGCCTCCCATGAACACACGAAGGGAGGTTGGTCTGTGTGTTTTAGAAAGGTCAAAGCAACATTGTGAAAGAAATCAATCCGCAGCCTTTAAAGAGTTAAATAAATAAATAATTAAAATAGGTGATAAAGTTTGCAGATTTATTATATTTAAGTAGCACCTATTAACACTGGGCCTGCATTTCTCCTTCTTGAAATTGCACACGAAATACTAAACATAGGGAGTGTTATGGAATATATACTGCTGCCTAGAGGATGCAGCTCCATGTATCTGATAGGACAGGTTTTGCCAGGAAAAAACCCATCTCCATCTGTACTCCCCTTAAAGGGGTGCTCTGCGTTTGGGAAGGGAATTCTCTTTTTAGGCACCCGCCTGCCCCTTCATGTCTGCACTAGCAAAAGGAGAAGTTTCATGCTTAAAACTGCACCACTTTCCCAATGAGCAGTGAGCAGAGCAGCAGCTGAGCTGCCAGGAGAGCAGATCAGCTGAGCATCAGACCAAAAGAGAGATTTGTTTCTATTTCCATTGTGCAGAACAAATAATACTGTGTTTTTTATTGCAAGGCAACTCCGAATGTTTTGTTTCACTCCAAGGTGCTTTGTTTTCAGCTTGTTTAACCCTTGCAAGAATGTTTGAATTCTGTTCTGTGATGGGGAGTCGTTTTTAAATAGAGAATCCCAAATGCTTCATTTTCAAGAGGCAAAGCAAGCCCAGGCCAGGCCAGGCCGCCCTCTGGATCATTTTTCTCCTAGAGGAAACCATTCCCTGAATTTCTGTATCATTTTAGGTCTATTACCTCTAGAAAAAAAAATTAGAACAGAAAAGAAAAATATCACTCAGCTCTCACTGCAAGTCATTGGAAGAATTAACACCAGATGTGGCCATATCCTGAAGCCCATTACTCTCCGGTTGCTATAAAAAAAGGCACCTTCCTTCTTGGAATTACGCTATCTCTGCATGCATGATATCCTCGACTGTGCAATGGCTATATAGTCTCCTCTAAATGGGGACAAACTAGGATATGAAGACTTTATCAGCAGCCAGAGACACACCTGGAAGATAGGAAGGTGGAGTTGAGAAAGCAGAGGAGAATCTAGAAGGATGTGTTTGAAGAAGGTAAATGATGGAGCTCCGAGATGAACCACCACACTATTTCCACGGGATACTTTCCAGTTTTTCCTTCTCTTTGTATTTAGACACCAATATACATTTATTTGGAGTGAGATACAAACCCAGCATAATGTTTGCAGCCCTCTAAGTTGCGCCTTGCGGCCATACAAAGCTGAGGAGATGTCTGAAAGGGGTCATGGCAAGGTGGCCCTTTGCAAATTCATTCTCAATATTCACATGTGCATTAAAAAGCAAAAATCTCTCTTTCAAGTCCCTGGGGACGTGGCACTTAGATACATGATGTTTTCCCATCCCTCTTGGAGAGGTCCCCTGGACTTCTGGAATTGGATATTTCCTGTAGCTTCATCCCTGGTTGCTGCCCCAGACTGAGGTGTTTATCCCTTGCTGTGAGATGGAAGTAGTTTTCTTAAAATGCACAAGAACTTGGTGAATAAATAGTGACTCGCCATCCTATCTCCTCCAGGAGCATCTCACCATTGCTCCTTAGGGAATCTACAGGGATATCTGTAGTGGATGCATTCTTTTCTCCAAAGAGGTGGAGCTGGACCATGCAATCACAGGGGAATCAGGCCAAATTCTTGGATTTTGGGCAGTCTATGCCCTTTTAAAACCAACTTTGCTGCACTGCAGAGGATCTTTGCTTATGCAGAGAGAGAGGCATGCGGCTAATGAGGCGTTTCCCACCCAGGCCACCGCACTGTGGACACCAAGTTCAATTCGGAGGGTTCCCTCCTGTCACCAGCACCTCTGCATCACGCTCCCGGTGTCCTCAGCAAAACCTTCTGCGGCGCCTTTTAACCGCTTTCCAATCCCTGTTCAGCACAAAACATGACTCACCCTTCCTTGATCATCTCCCCTACATCTGGAAGCCATCTGGGTCACACTGTGGAGCTTCTCCTGCTCCCTCGCCCTGCTGCAAAGGAGATCAGGCAGGAGAAGCTCCTATTCCAGCCCTGTCAGCCCTGCACATGCCCTACCTGGGCTGAAATACCTTTTCCTACCTCTTTTCAGCAACCATCTGTGAGATGACAGTTCCTACAGCTCTACCCTGTCCCACTTTTCCTCACTGTCACCCTTTCTGCAACTCATCTTTGCACAGTGGGCTCTGGGTTTATCCGTTTTCATAGCACCAAAAAAAGCAGCCCCATTTAGTTCAGTGAAATGTTCAATAACCCCAGCACCCTCCCTCCAGCTCGGACCCATAGCAGATCCCTCAGAAGGAACATGAAAAAAGGACCAAAATATAGTGATGCTTCTCCAGAACAGTCTCCCAGCATGGCATGGACTATACTATAACTATTCTAAAACTATTCTATAGTTTTGCTTGTTTGTTTTTATAATGCATGCAGATTGTTGGTTTCTGCAACGTAAGGAGGCCCACATCTCGGTGACGTAGCGTATCAAGGATCATCAGCATCATTTTCATGGCCACCTCAGGCCATCCCGCTTTGCTGCCAAGAGGGTGTTGACGGCATCTGATTCTCACACGCACGCTGGCACCTCTTGCAGCGCAGCAATGATGACTGCCCGGGGCAGGGGAAAGCAGGAGAAGGTGAACAGCCCTATCCAGGACCTCTGCAGTCCAAAGGTTGGTTCATGACGTTGTGAATCACTGTGTTTTGTGGCTCCTTGGCTGCTGCAGCAACCCCTTGAGGGAGCCAAAGACAGCTGTGAGCATAATTTAGAGCTCCTCGGAGGCCGGTCTGGAGGTGCTTCGAGTGCCAGACCAGCTTGAGTTGGCAGGAGGAGCAGGCACGAAGCCATCTTTGCCCAGCCTTGTGCCAAGCCCAGCTCTGCCGGGGTTTGAGGCCAGACTCGTTCTCTGTAAAAGCATCCTTTCTTCTTCCTCTTCTGTTTTAATCACTCACTTTTCTCTCTTATTTGATGTTCTGCCCTCAAACGGGGTAGAATATCAGTACGCAGCCTGGAGCTTGGCCCTGCCACGGGGTGAAACCATATTCAGAATAAGAGGAGAAAATCAGTTGTTTCTGGGACTCTGAGCCCTCCTTTCTTTTAGATCACGCTGTCCCATTTGGTTTTCTGGTTTCCAGTTAAGCGCTGACACAGATCTAAGGTTTTCCTGCAATGGAGCCTCTCTTAAGCAGATCCTCTGGACTCTACCGCTGTGGCTGAGCTCACACAATAATCTCAGCTTCACAGAAACATTAATCTGAACCATTTCTTTTTATTTCCCACCCCCATATCTGACTATTAATTTTCACAGAACCTGCAAGAAGTTTGGGTGATATTGACAGTACGTAGATGCCCATGTAGATACATAGCACGTGGACATGCCACCAATGCCTGTGTCTTCTTGATCTACTCTCCACTAGCTGTGCAGTCCGTGGAGAGAAATAGGATGCAATTCACTGAGCTGTCCCAGCTCTCTGCTTCCCTGGGAGCCAAATCTGTAGCAGAAACTGTCATTTCTCTTGCTCACCATAGCTCCAAGGAGGCATCCGCGCCCTGGTGTCCAAAGTGAAATGAGCCCAATCCCACACTCAGTGTCTTCCTGCAGAATTCCTGCAGAAAGGAGCAGCTTCCACCAACCAAGGCACATGGGCATGTTGGTGAAGGGCCTTTCTTGAAGGTGAGGACAACCTGATGCATCCTTTGCTCTCTCTGGTGTTACTCTGGGACAAATTCTGCTTCTCTCCATCAGTTGTGCTGCTGCCCGCCTTGTTCTGGGACCTCTTCCTGCACGTTCAGCACAAGGTAAAACCCAGGGCAAGAGTTTCACAGTGGTGGCAATGCCGTATTTTTCCTTCTTTTCGTTTGCAAACTTTGCCGTGAAATTACCCTTTCCACACTGAGAGTGGATATTGGGTGAATCACTCCATTCCAGAAATAAACTTAAATGCTTTCCTAATTTCCTAGCATAATATGTTTTTCCTTTTGATTTTAATAAAAAAAAAATAACAATAATAAAACAAAGCACCCTTTATCCGTTTCTTTTTCTTACACAAATACATAATCCTGGTGCCTTAGTGTCTCATCAAGAAAATCCAGACGGGAGGCTGCAGCCAGGATTCTGTGCCACCTAGATATTTTGGAACCCTATTTGGACTCTCCTACACACATATGCACACATTTTGCCTTCTCTGCCTCAGCAGGACAAGACTTCAGATCCTTTCTTGCATCTCCAAGCTTGAATGGCTGCACTGAAGCCTCAGCAGGGAAAGGTCATTTCCACTCATTGACATTCAGGCTGTCTCCCCCCATCCGTGCGCTTCGAGTGATATTTATATTTAATAAATATCGGACTGGCTGAGGAAAGACTTTCCATTCATCCGGATTTCTGGGAAGAGGGAGCTTTCACACCTGTAAGGATATGGGGTTTTGACAGGAAAATAAGCAAGCCCCGTGGCATCTTCTCCTAATGGCCCTGCTCGGTCACTGTGCTGAATCTCTGAGCTGTCTCATGATGTGATTTCCTGACTAGGGAAGTATTTTGTGAGCAGCGTGCAGTGCCTCGTAGTGTGGATCTGCCTGCCTGTCAAACCAACCTCCTTCCCTTCGGCTAACAGCTCCTGAAATTTTCATGAATTTCAATCAAAATTTCAAAATAGGGTTGCATTTTCTTTACATATATGTAAAGAAAATATATCTAATATTTTATATAATATATAGATACAATACATCCAATAGATATAATAGATATAATAGATATAATTATCTAATATTAATACACTATATATTTTTCTTTATAT
Source organism: Rhynchotus rufescens (assembly GCA_032273925.1). Classification (NCBI taxonomy): domain Eukaryota; kingdom Metazoa; phylum Chordata; class Aves; order Tinamiformes; family Tinamidae; genus Rhynchotus; species Rhynchotus rufescens. The sequence goes on along the minus strand of JAVCKT010009528.1, from coordinate 1,391 downwards.
ATATACTTAATAGCTGAAGAGTAAGCAGCTTGTGAAAGAGAAAAAGAGAGATTTATACAGACAGGCTGCTTTGTACCTCTGTTTGCTCCTCCCTCTCTAGCCTAAGAGAGCTACCCAAGGTGCTAATGAGTTGCCATTAGCATGTGAGTCTTTGAAGACATACATGGGATGGAAACAGAATCCTAGCCAGGCCCATCGAGGTGATTCCTTA
>JAVCKT010009527.1:13801-24852 GCA_032273925.1 Rhynchotus rufescens | reverse complement strand
ATTTTACTAAGGAGGTAATAATTATTTGCAAGTTATTACAAAGACATCAGGACACTCAGTGTGGTAAGTGCCAATCAAAATTTGTTGTTGGAAAAAATAAAAAGTCTTGCCAAAAAAGAGGTTGTAATTAATTTTATAGAAAGAAAAACTTTGATTCCAACCAAATATATCAGCTTGTAATCAAAAGAATAAAAGATGAATGGACTTTTAAAGCATTTAAAAATTATATTTTGTTTAATCTTAAAAATTCATCTCATTCTTTCTGAATGAAAAAGAAAATAGAACAAAATCAGTTTAAAATCAGAATGAAGGAAACCTCTTTGTTAGAAATATAAACTGAAAACCAGATTTTTATTTCAAGTTGATTGAAATTTTCTAGTCAGAATAATATTTATTTTTAGCTCAGAATTTTTCAATAAACCTGTTTGTTCAAAAATTGTAAGGGTTCTCCTTCAGCAATTTCCCAAGCATTTCTACCAATTCACTAATTCAATTTAATCCATTTCCCCTATGATTGTTCACAAGATATATTTGTGCCTTCTAACGACATTATTTTTGTGACATCTTTTTCAACTCGTTCTGCATGGTCTGCTTCTGTGTATGTTTTGAGACAGGTTTGCATCAGTCCTCAGGTTCTTGCTGTATTCTGAAATGTGGAGTGTGTACAATACTGAATGGTCTCATGCTAAATCCCTCTACTCACTTTCTTTCTGTTCACATGGCAAATGGACAATCTCTGGTTAGAACGGCCTCAAAACAAACTCATTATGTAGAGAAAGAACCAGAGTCATGTTTTCCACCATCCAGTTTGGCTGAACCTTCCTTACCTTCATCTGTAGCTTGATTTTCTGAACCACCTGAATAAGAACATGGTCTTTCAGTAACATCTTGACTGTGCAAGGCTTCAGGTGACATTGAGGAGAGGACTGCAGGTTTCCTTGTGATGATCTGGTCTTAGCAGTGGGTTTGAACTCATATATATTTGAACCATACTCTAAGGTTACCCTATCCAAATACCTCACAGAGCTAGATAGTTTGTGGGGTTTTTTTAAAGAAAAAATGACTTTTCCTTTCCTCAGGTGTTTTGCAGATTTTTGTCTTGTGGAAAGACACAAGTGTGAAATAAAAATGGGTTTTAAGATTTAAGAGGGGAAAGCTGTGTCAGAACCTAACACTTTCAAGAAGAATGCTATCAAATCTGAAAACTCTTCAAGCAGTTACCAGGCTAACAGATGCACAAGTGAAATATGGCCCTTTTGAAAAAGAAAGTTCATAAGAAGCTGAGTACATATACACATACACACACAAAGCATCTGAAAGTCTAATTCAAAACAAATCTTATTGCAACTACTAAGAATCTGTCATTATAATTATATTTTCTGTGAAACCCTGTGCTGCCATTAATTGGACACAATAAGTCATTTCTCAGAATGAGTTGCTTAAAGCACATTCCCTTTCTCTCAGTGTAGCGCAGTGAAAATAAAACCTTCCAAACAACCCTTTTAACTTTGACTGTCATCACCTGCCAAAGTGACTCTTTGAAAGAGTTTTTGTTTTAGTAGCTGCTTGAGATGAAAGAAGCACAGTCATATCCACAGATAAAGCTCCTGTGATGAATCTCTATTGCCATTTGGGCAAGAAGGAGTGCTTTCCTTCCCAAGATTTTATTGATTGTTTGTGAACTCATTGATAAAACAGGCTGTGTGCCTTGCTGCAAAATGCTGCCAGCTCTGCATGCCGTCTGTTTTAACAATGAATCCAATACTAAATGTCCTATTTATGACAGGAGCCTTATAAAAATCCATGCTTTTAAAATAACAAATGCTACTTTGTACATCATTTTACTGGGGAGGTATTATTCAAAGGAAATAGGCATTATAGTTGTAAAGCTATTTGATTTTTAAATCAAGCAAACATATTTTGTAAATTCATCAGTGGGAAGTCCAAAAAGGAAATGATTTTAAGCCTAAAATAATAGAGGAAAGGCAATTAAGGTTACACAATCCTATCTAGAAAGACAAATATTCTTTTATCTGATATCAAAAACAAGGAATTAAAAAATCTGAAAAATTATTAGATCCCAGCTAGAATTAATTAATAGGATTCCATACATTCCAATTATCAACCTATCTTAGTGAGGCTGAGCTGTGTGCTGAGATGTGTGTGTGAGTCAATTTGGAAATATCAAACTAAATTCAGAGTTATCTTCAGTTACATACATGAAATCATAGCAATTCATGAACAGCTTCTGTCCTTGTGTGCTATGAGTGATGGAAGCAAGTTGGCGTAAACATACATACTCAGATAATCAGTTACCTGACAAGGCTTTGGATGATGAAAAGTCTTTTCTCTGTCTCCAGAGGGAACAATTCTTATTTCAGACATTTCCTGGAAAACAAAAGATTGGGAGATGAACTCCTAAATTACACTAGGAAGACAGAGAACTGCTAATAAAAAATGAAAAGGTCAGAAGCATTTTCATCGGATATAACCAGCATAACTTCATAGATTTTAGCAATGACATCTGCTTACACCTGCCGATTATCTTCATTACCAAGGCAGTTGCTATATCTTATTTTCCTTGGCATTTTCATGTTTGGCAACATGAAACTGTACAGAAGCCACACAGTTATAGTCAGGTTTCAAATACATATATTTGCTGATTATCCACCAGACTAGTACTCATGGTGAAACGAGTTCACTGGAGTTTTCCTGGAAAAAAACAAACAAAAAAAACCCCTCAAACTCAATTGCAACATGAAGGACCACTTCTTGCATAATACTTGGAGGAAACTAATCATGGCCTACATATTTGGCTTAGAATAGCTTAAGTAGTCACCTTTCCTGAGGATGGATAACGGAGGGATATAAAAGTAGAGCTGACACCTGCATGATATATCTACAAAATAACATAGTGTCTTTGCAGATTTGATAGTATTTCATTAGTTAATTTACCATATGAATCAGACTTTCCTCAAGGATGTCATATCATTGCTTAAATGTGTAAAAAGTCCTCCTGAGCCCACATATAACATTTTTACCTTTTCACTTTACCATTTCTTTTTTGCCTTGGAATTCAGAGCATCACTAAAAGATATTATGTAAGAATAATAATATTAATAATGAAAATAACAAAAAAACAGGGATTTCTGCTATTAGGTGAATGACATTCAAATGTATTTTGTGAAATCTTGGCATGGTTCTCTCCTTGCTTTCTTACTAAGTGATTGAAATTCATTCTGGGATAGACAGAAAGTCGAAAGACTTTGCTTAAATCTGTCTCCAGCTGAATTGCTGTTGATTGGTACATGACATACATACAGAAGGGTGAATTTCCCATACTTGCATTTTGACAGGCTGGAAAGTCAGAATTTGCCCTATTCTGGACTGTTACCATTTCTTCAAGATGTTTTTTTTCCCCTTTCTTTACTTTTTCTTTTCCTTTTTCTTTTCTATTTTTTTTTCCCATCATTTGAAGGATGTAGCAATTGAGGTGTTTATTAGCTGCAGATGATTGGAGATTACTCCTACTTGCATTGCGAGTAGGGCTGATTAGTGCAGGAATTTTTGTGTTGGCCTTTCTGTCACTATGCACACTCCAACAGCTTGGATTCACTGGGCAGACTAAAATTGCTGATCATATCAGTCCTGCACTGCCATCCTAGCAGTGCTTCTCTGTTTGACAATAACTAGTTGCTATGGAAATAATTGTGGTGTCACAAATTCAATGCTATGATTTCAACAGAGGATCATGTAAAATGGAAGAAATATTTCTGAAGAATAGCTAGCACAAAATGAAACAATGAAAATATATTCAAGAGGACAACACTGTCTGGTAACTGTCTCTAAGACTTTTTTTAGCAACTCTTTCAGGTAGATTTTCAGGTCAGGTTCCTTTTCCTCTATATTTCTGTTGATGGGAATCCTCGCTCCCTGCCACATTTCCTATTAATCCTCAAGCAGTTAGATATTCAATGAAGTGACAGCCACATTCCACAACAGCAGGTATCTAGGGCTGCGCAAAGTACACCAGACAGCATCTAATTTGTATTCTGCCCCACTTCTGGCCGAGACACAGCTTCCTTGGAGCACTGGTATGTAGTGATGGCCCTTCTGGTATTGCAGCACATGCAAAGAAGTCATGTGCATCAGACCTGAAGAAGATGGGGAGGTGTTTTTATGCCAGCCATTGCACCTGGAACTACATGTTGCAACGGAGCTTTCTCATTTCTTTGTCTTTTAGTCAGATTTGCTGCAACTTTTCTCATTTGAGTTAAATTGACAGAAATGCTCTGCTCAAACATTCGTTTGTAAATATGGAAAAGATTCCTGTCTACTAGAAACGGCCCAAAATACCTGCCAATGATGTAAGCTATCATATGAAAATCTCCATGTTCCACAGCTAGATTTTGTGTACCTGCAGCCTTTCTCATTCTGCTTGACTATTTAGCTTCTCAGGCACTTACTGAGGTTTAAATCTTTAATCAGAAGTCCCAGTTTAGATGGAAAAAAAAAGAATGCTGTAAATTATGGGGCCACTTCATTCAAAAGCTCAGAGAATTTATTCTCAGTCCAGACTCAGGCTGAGATAAAAAGAACTTCTTTTTTTTCCATCATCTGAGTGTGTAAAGAAAGTATCATCAGAAAGTTTCTCAATGTGGAAACCTTGTTTTCCAAGAGTTCTACATATTACTGTTTCTCATGCCTTGATGTAGTGGGAAAATATTCCGGTTTCCTTCTCTCCAAGAGAAAACCAATTCTAACCCTAGTGAGGGTGCAACATAACATATATGTGTTAGCTTGAATTTAAATTACTAGTCAGAAAGTCCATTAACAAAGAGGAAATAAGTCTCCCTATGCTTTAGTTAATCATGTGTAGAATAAGGGCATTAACACCTCTGTACCTCATAGTACGTTGTGAGGGTAACTACATTACTGAACTAATTAATTCCCAGCTTAGTGGCATTAACTTTAGGAAGTGATTTTTGCCATGAAATTTAACAATATCAAAGTCTTTAAAGGTTTCTCTTTTGCTGGTCATATTTTCTCAACACCAAGGGTTAAGTTGCATTTAAAATGTGTTGAAGGTGTCCCCAGCATATACCAGCATTCCCTGTACTCCTCGTGTTTGGGATAGAGCCCATTTTTTTCCTGGTTTGTGGATCTGTTTGAAATAATCAACTTTCTTCTTGAAAGCATATTCGTGCAAGAATTAGTTTTCTCATGCGTGGAGAATGTTTTTCATTTCTTGGAGAAATGCAAGGAAAGAATGTGAAATGTTTTGATTTATGCAAAGCTGTGAATGTTTTTGAATTAATTTTTAAAGCTAGCTACAACTGGCTTACACTGGTACAATTAGCTTTAGGCCATGTTTACAGACAAATTTTAATCTGGTTCTAATAAAAAGACTAAGTAATATCAGGATTCTAATCCCAGCACTAATCTTGGACAAAATCACAAGAAAATTGATATGGAATACATAAAATTTTACCCAATAGTACCTCAATCTTTTTCTTTATAGAAAATACTCCTTGTCACAAAAAATGAGATATTGCTTTTGAACGGTACTACAAGAATGATTGTCAAAGATTACAAAGGTGCAATATCTAGGCAGTAATTCAAAACAAGATTTAGGAGTGCTGTACAGGACTGAGAGTGGTTGAATGTTAGACCCTTAGCTCTGTAAGTCAATTTTTTAAAGTAGAGAAGAAGTCTATACCTTGTATGGAAAACAACTGAAATCTTTCCATTAGAAATCATAAATGCTACACTTTGATTTCTGGGATATTGAAGAAAACTGCGATGAGAAAAATACATCCATAATTCAAAAGGACAAATGCAAGAAGAGAGATCTACAGTAACCTTCTGAGATCAAATTTAGCCATATTTTTCCTTCAGTCTCCCATAGATAAGGAATTGAACTGGGACAGGAATTTGTCTTGCCTGGGATAGAGTCTTCTGACTCCCCTGATGAGAGAGGAAAGATGGAAGGGAAAGAGTGCCAAAGGCTTTAGTTTCTCCATAAGGATTTTTTTTTCATATTTGTAGCATTAAAGTTATCACCTCTGTGCAACTGGGATTGAGAACTTAAACTGAAACTTTCTTCTTGTTCTTATAGTTTGCAGAAGAATATTTTCACTATTGGAGTTAATGATCCATGAAAGTACTAGCTTTGCTGAGTCTAGTCTGCAGTGTTAAGAGAAACCCCTGTGCAAATGTCACAGATGTCTTCACACCTGCATTGCTTAGGGCTAGCTTCCTCCAGGACAGATGCTGCCTCCAGCCCACTGAACACTTGGCCCTGGGCTCCCTCTGGGCCCCAAAAGAAACCTTATGAAACTAAGAAACGATCTCTATTTTCCTATATATATATTTTTTTTCTATTCAAAATGCCTGCAAAGATACTCATAAAGGAGTGTTTTTTTATAGTATGAGGCACATTTGCTTGCTGATCAAAGCTGGCTCAGGTAGCAGTGGTTATGGGCATGGCCACGAGAGCCAAGACCAGTGAGCTAGGTTCCTCCAGGCTGCCCTGGGTAGAATACTCTGGAATGAGTTATCCTCAGAGCTGGCCTGAGTATTAGACAGAGAGCTGGAAATGTCCAAAACCAAGAAAAAAATGACCTGAAAAACAAACAGTGTAGATAATGGGAAGTCCAAGAATCACATTCACTTCCTGCTATGCTTTTATGTAGTATTATAGATGTACCAGTATAAACAAACTATAGTAACGCCTGAACAGACGCAGAAGCAATGACATCTCTTCGTTTCCCTCCCCTCTCTCCTGACAATCTTCATGACAAAAATAGCTGTTTAGACTCTATCCAAAAAGCTGTCCACAAGACACCACTATTTTGATATGAATTCAATCCAGTCCAAGCAAATTAGTAACTGTCTGCATATTGAAGCCACCAAACTGTTCTGCCAATTTAGAGAAAAGAGTACTTTCTATTTGCACACCAAATGGGACTAGTTGGGAGAGAGAGAAGTTTCATTTCATCAAGGGACTCAAAGGACTACGATAAGTGGGTTGAATGCTTGCTTGCTGCCTTGAACTAAAGATCGCCTTAGTCATTTGATCAGTTTGTGGAAAATCTATCTTTCTTATTTGTTAGATATTTTATATAGCTCAGGTATGACATTCTGATAACAAAATTTTCACTGTACCAAAATCAATGAAGATCTAATAAGTGGATTAAGTGACAGCGTGGTAAAACTACAGTTTTTTTTTAGGTGGGAAGGTTGCCTGTTGTTGGCTATTTTTAAGCTTTGATTTTATTTCTGCTTTTTGTAAGGTACTTCACATTCTTTTGATGGAAGACTCCATTTTCAAGCACTTTGCTTTTGCTGTTGTTTAGAAACATAGGAGAAATATTTTTACAATAAAAATACATACAAATATAGATATATCCCAGATATCTTGACACAAAAGACTTTTATTCATCCAAAACATGTTCATCCCAGGATTTTTTCTTTTTTTTTTTGTTCCAGATTTTGAGATTTTAGCATCTTGGTCTATTTCAGTAACGGAGAAAATAAAAGAAATTCTCAGGATTTTTGTAAATGTGGCAAAATCATTTTCCATTCAGCTCTAATTAAAAGCTGCCTCTAATTAAATGTTAGCTAATTGACAGATCTCAGAAAATTTGTAATAATGAGTCATCATACTATGGAACTAGTCCCAGTGCAATCTGTTCTTGACCAAATGCTATTCAACATCTTTATCTGTAGTCTGGAGATAGTATAGTCATTGCTAGCAAAATTTGCAGATGAGAGATATAGAAGGTTTCGTAAATGATGATGAGGATGCTTAAATTATATAGACAAACCTGATAATTCATGAAGCAATTGTTTTTGATATACCTACAGAAAAGAAGTGAGTAGGTCATGAATGCAAACTGGCAGATAGGGCCTAAAATGCAGAAATACTTCAAATTGCAGCAGATGAGCAGCTTAACATGAACTCTCTGTGTGATGCTGTAGCTAACAGGGCAAACAAGTCTGCATAAAGGGAGAGAGGAATGAACAGGTAGTAGTATCCATATACGGCAAACTCTGAGAAGATTCCTGGAATGAGATGGCTAGTACTTTTGTCCACTCTTCAGAAAAGATGCTGTAAAACTCGGGTAGGTCAGAAAAGAGCCATGAAGAAACTCCTAGTTCTGAAAGCCTGACTATAAAATGAAAGGCTGAGGTGTTTGAGAAGTTCACTAACCATGGATCCAACCCTTGCTAACTTAATTACTGCAAATCAAAGGACATCAGACTGTAGCTTCTCCTAGTCAAGCGGAAATAGATGGAAAGAGATTTGATGTTTGGAAGATGAAGTAGGGAGAGTCTGGACTAGAGAAGAGATGCGTTTTTTAACATCTAAATGAAATAACCATTCTGATATGCCCTGGATTTTGGCAAATTCTCTAACTTCTTCTACTCTTTCAATCAAGTTTTAATTCTTTTAAAAATATATATCTGAATGCAAATAAATGTTACTGTACTGTGTTCAGGGTACAGGGTATGTTATGTGAACAATCAGTAAAGGAATCTCTTTGATCTTCTAGCTGAATAATGGCATATGTCCTTGTAGCATGAGTTTGCTATATCAGAGTAAACTATTCTCAAAATAGTTTTAGGCTGTGTTTTCAGGATAAGTAAAATGACTGGAGGACCACTGTGCCATAGACAGGATGGGTTCCCGCAGGTCACTTCCCTTCATCTCCACTAATCACTAATTTATTTTTGCTGGCTTTTTGTGTCAACAGTATTATTTTAGTGCAGGATGAGGCAGGTGAGCTCACTGATATTGTTGGAAATTAACTTAAAAAAAAGCAAAACAGAAAAACAAATGAAACAAATAAAAAGAAAGAAAGAAAAAAAAAATGCAACCAAAACTACCCATTCAGAGCAGTGACCAATTTGAGACCATCTGAGTATTTCTAGGCTTGCTATTTTTTTTTCTACAACAGTCAAAATAGAGATGCTGGTTGATCCTGTTACTGCCAACAGACAACTTGTCTTCTCTTATTTAAAGCACAAAAGGAACAGGGCAACACAGCCCAGGCAACAGAAATAAGAGGATTTTCTGCTTCCCATCAGGCAGTGTAGAGCCCACGAAGTGATCTCTCCATATAGAGACCTGTGTCCCAGAATATTTCCTTGCTCGAGTGAAATCTTTCATGTTTTTGGGGTTCTTTCTTTAAGCTACCAATCCACCTTTGTATGTTCTGTTGCAGAGTTCTTGCTGCTGTAAAGAAGAAGTTCACCTCTGCTAACCAGGTGCTTACAGCGTTAGTCAACAGCAAGAGAAACAACTTTAACTGGCTAAGGATAAATTGGTAGTTAGAGTATTATTTTGAATTTTGACCTAAGTTTGCTAGACTCAAATACCTATGCTTGTTAGGGGTGTCTACATACTGTAGCCATAGGGAATTAGCATAGAGGTCCAGAACCCTTTCTAGAACTAGGTGATATCAGATGAACTAACAGGTAGCAAATTCAAAAGAAACCAAGACTGTGGTCTTCCTTATATAATGATGGTACTCCTTCCTGCAGGTTGTTATCAATGTCAGCCACTGATATGATTCAGCTGAACAAATTCATGGAATAAAACATTAAGAAGAGTTTTTTAATAGTAAGAAAAAATCTCAGGTTCCAAAAAACCCTTAAGCAGGAAATTGTTGAAAAACTACTAGACATTGTAATTATAGTAGTGTATTCAAAGAATTGTTGAGGTTGGAAGGGACCTTCGGAGATCATCTGGTTCAACTTTCCACACAAGCAAGGTCAGCTAGAGCATGTTGCACAAGATCATATCCAGGCAGATTTTAAGTATCTCAAAAAAAAAGAAAAACCATGAACAACATGTTGGAGCACTCTGTCATCTTCAGAGTAAAGAAATATTCCCAACGAATATTCTAATATTCTTGGAAAACCATCAATTTATCTCATTCCGATGATCTTCTCATGGCATCTCTACCAGGTGTGATGAAACTTTGATTCACTGAAGTCTACTCTTAAGCTCATCTGGTAAAACTATGTGATTATATAGATATATATATTATATTCAGTATTTTAATCTGATTATGAGGAGGTTATCACTAAGGAGATGATTCTTAATATTGGCCTATCATATCTGACTATTGTTTTTAATCATTCTTTTACAACTGTTTTGCAACCACATTCCACTGTTCGAAATCTTCACACTCAACTACAAATTCGTTGTCACTACTTGCATGCGATAGAGCTTCCAAAAATGCAGGTGGAACTTACTACAAAAATTTTCCTTTCAAAGGAGTGGCTCTAAGTTTTTGGCTAGATTTTCTAAAATCCTCTGATACCCTGCAGTTCGCCTTACAAATTCAGCACACTTGTCAACTGGCAATATTGCACAACTGAACTGGAAAGAGAAAAATACTGGCTCACTCATGTGATTTGGGATTAAATCCATCAGTGTTATTTAAAGTGACAAGTAGAGCTTACATGTACAGTAAATCAGCCAGCACAGCAAGATAAATTATGCTTTCCTTTCTGTCAAAGGATTTTTGAATTACAATTGAAATATTTTTCCACGCTCAAAGTCTGTATTTCCAAAGATATAGAAGCTGAAAATACCCAGGGTTTGGCCTACACACTATGTTAAGTGACAGTGTGGCTTTAAATGCATTAAGTGTTTTGTCTGCTTGGGAAACTTCTCTCCTTAAATAAAGTATTTCTACATTATTTCAGGCATGGATCTCATTATTTAAGAGTGTTTTAAACTGAACAAACAAACAAACAAACATTTCTGGAGTAGGAGTATCTGCAGAGAGACACTTTCTTACAAAAAAAGATGGCAGAGCTCAGAGGGTGGTGATAAATGGGGTTGAGTCTACTTGGAGGCCTGGAGCCAGTGGTGTCCCCCAGGGGTCAGGACTGGGCCCAGTGCTGTTCAACCTGTTCATCAATCACCTGGACGAGGGCACAGAGTGCACCCTGAGCAAGTTTGCAGATGACACCAAGCTAGGTGGAGTGGCCGACGCTCCGGAGGGCTGTGTTGCCATCCAGAGGGACCTGGA
>JAVCKT010009527.1:0-10222 GCA_032273925.1 Rhynchotus rufescens | reverse complement strand
AAAATATTTTTAGTTGATGCGTATAACTCAACCTACTCCTTTGGTATGGAAATAGAATAATGCATGTTACTCTAGTTACATGGGTTACTCTGCTTTAAGGAGTTCTGTCCTAGTGTGTTTTACTCCAATGCAATATGTGGGGAGTATGGATGGGCTTAAATCATGAATATCTTCAGTTGCCAGGTCTTATTTCATGAGTGACAATTTTTTATATTTTGATACAACTATCTGTAGCTATCATTAACCATAATTAGGTGTGCCTGTCTTCTAACTATTAGGTTCTGCATCAAACTAAAGAGCAAAAAAAATCATTGATTTAAACGGAGATTTTGTATTCTGAAATTTGCTATTGGTTAGTGGTGACAAATGCTAAGATGTCAATGTCCCTCTATGTATTAAAACATCAAATTAAAGTGAATAGTGTCTGTAAACTTTATACTTTATTCTGTTTTTTTTTTTTTTTTTTTTTTTTTTTTCGCTCAAGGACAGACTATTCCCTCCCAAAGACTGCCTTCCTCCACAGCTTTGGAAAGTACACTTAAGATTCATGTCACTTACATTCATCAGTGCAAAAGTTAGGTATTTGTCTGAGCTCAACATCTTGCCTCCTTTTCTCACTGGTGAAGAACAAATGGCACTTCCAGAAGGTGATTTAACCCCGGCTGTCCTGAGAAGTCAGTATGCTATGCAGAAGTGTATCTCAGTACACGCTATTGATAATAATATGGTAATGCTGCCATAAAAATTAGCATTGAAGAGAATAAAGTCATTACTTCTCTCCTTCTCTGATTATACAAAATCACTCAGTTTGGAGACTGAACGAACTTCATGTGGATGAAAGGTTTACTTATATATTTTTTAACTGAGTTAGTTGCAATGAATTACTTAAAGCTGGAATTCAACATCGATATTTTTCTTTCCAAAAAGGTGAGTGATTTGTGGTTAAATTACAGCAGTATTTGTTCCAATTTTCCTCTTAAAAAAAAAAAAAGAGAGAAAAAAGAGAGAAAAGATTAAGAATATTTTTTTTTTCTGATGAAGTAGTTGTAATATTGGAGAGATTGGTCTTGTCTTCCGCTGTGCTTGGTTGCTTTTTTAAATTGGCTTTTTGCAGAATTGAAAACCTAATTTCTAAAACGCAGACAAACAAAACACTCCTCCCTGTCACCCCCTGTATGGCTCCCCAGTGTTGATTTTTATCTAAGAAATCTTCTCTGTCAAATCATGTGTGCCAAATCACGAGCTGACACTGTACCATGAGTTCCATTAACCCAATGCTTAACAACAGGGCTGTAAATCTGCAAATGAGCTGGAGCTGGAGTTGTCGCCTGCTTCTGCTCAGCTACCAGCAGTGGCATTTTTCCACTGTGGTTCTGAAAGTACCTCTGTGTCAGAGATACTGTTTGAACAATTCATAGCCTGGTATAGCAATGCATGGCCCATGAAACATCTCCTCAGTAAATAAAAACATTTTATATTTATGATTTATATCAGAAGTCTCGAAGTGCTTTTCAAAGGAGATTAGTAAAAAATTGAAGCAGAGAGCCTGGGGGAAGCCAGCTCCAGTGTTGATTTGTGCTTGACTCCCCTGATTGCCCCATCGAGACACCTGGAACAGCACCTCCTGATACCTCTCAGGACACGTGAGACAATTGCTCGGTATCAAATTTGAGTACAAAAAATGACCACTCTTGAAAGCATTCAGATGAGGGCTAAGAATAATACAAGGCTTCTTTAGAAGAGGAAGATCATGGAGGGAATTCAGGTACCTTCACTGAAAATGTTAGTTCAGACCACTAGCTCAGTTCTGAAAGCATTCAAATGACTGAGCAACTTTTCTTTTTTTTTTCTTTTTTTTTTTCTTTTTGGTATATGAAATTATTTTACAAATGCCAAATCCTTCATCCCACCATAGACTATGCTGTATCCTTCACAGTTCTTACCAACTTTGTATTTTTGTAAGCAGATATATTTGTGTTTTTCATACACATTACACATTCACCAAATAAAAGACATGAGCTGGCTTTACCCCAGGGACTCTAACCCAGGCCTCCCGCGATGACTACTTTAAATACTGCATTATACGATGCTGCTGACTTGCACTTCCTCAGCACGACTCAACTTCTTGTATTTGAAATATTCAGAACTACTGAGTACCTTGTGCTTTTCCTCTGCAGGATGCAGTCGCCAACATTGTATTTTAGAGAGCTATGCACTCATGGCCTGATCTCGGCAGAGGAAGCAGCCTTTTACAAAGCAACGCTGTTTAGATCCTTGACCCTGTCTTAGTGGAATAATCTGAAATAATTTTATTTACTTGGGGATGGAGATTTATTTGTTTGGGTTTAGAGAAACCCTTCATAGTGGAGGAATGATTAATAAAAGTTACAATGGGCCAACTCCACTATCAGCAATGTAACCCTTGCTAGAAGAAGCATCCCTTTCCCCAGGAGGGAAAGTCCCTCTTTGCCCAAGCTCAAAAAGCTCAAGTAAGTGATAAACTGATCTATCGCTGATTTTGAACTTAAATATCCTTACAGTGTTTGGTAACACTTTAAAAACATTTTGTTAACTGTATATTTCATTTAAATCTATGTACAATGCAATTAATGACAAATAAAATTAATTTACAGAGAATGTATTCTATTTCCATCTGTAGAAAGGTGTCAACTAGTCATAGAATCATGATTGTTAAATTTAAAGTGAGGAAGAGCAGAGAGAGAGATTGAGAGAGAGAGAGAGAGATTTCAAATAAATATTCTTGCATTAAGGCTGAAATATCCCCACCTACACCTGTTTACTGTGAAAATGGCATCTAGATGCTATGAAATAGCTTTTTCTCATCTGTATATTGTCTTTGCTTGCTTCAGACATTCCTCACCTCCCCTTCATCTCAGCTTAACATTACTTGCTTATGCATGCATAGCATGTGCAAGTGTGAAAAAAATAACTTCCTCTCTTGTAGGAGCTTAAGGTGGATAAATCTTTGATGTACACTGGTAAGCTATTCTAATCTTTGCAGGCACTGTATGAGATATCAGCTCTTTAATATTCATTCCTCTTGGAAAGATGCACAATTGATCTCATGAACATCTAAGTAAATCTAGGATTTACTGCTAGAATAAACTGATACACATTTTTTAAAGATACTTAAAATAATTAGAATGCCTCCTATAATCATAGGCAGAATTCATTATGTTGTGTTAAAAAAATATGTTTTATTTATCACCAATATTTTAAAATTAGTATACAGGACATCTCTATTCCTTCAGTGTAGCAGCACATAATCAAGTCAATATCAAGGATCAGATCCTCAGCTGATGGAAACCATTATACTTCCATAACTTTGATATCATTTTATTTTACTTTTTGCAGATAGGAACTTTACTACATGTTAAAATAACCATAAATGATATCTTATTTCATTTCTTTTTATTGCTAGATACTACTATAACTGTTAAAATACAGCAACTCTAGTAGTTTGAAATAGTTTGAAACTCTAACATGTCTCCTTAAGTTTTAGGATTCATCTGCATTTTGCTTAATTAAAAACATAGACAAACAGATCTATCAGTTTACTGCTTTACAGTTAAAGAATTTATAAAAGAGCAATACTGACACATAGTGTAAACTTCATTTTGATCCTAGCTACTAAAATATTATGAAAACATGACTACTAAGATTGTTTTTCCAATACGGCTTCAACCCTCGGCCCCCCAATTAGCTCGATGATAAACTCCTTTAATGAGTGTATCCCACATCACGATTACAGATAGTTACCATCACAAACAGTTACAAACTTAACTTAATATGCTGACTGTGTTTTTCAAGTATTATACACAGGTGATTTTGTCCATGTAATGGCTCATAATGGTATTTTTATTACAACTGAAACAAGTCATTAGCCCTTGTTTACAAAAACTTGCTCAAGGCTTTTTGTTCAAATGTTGTGTACAGTAAACATTATAGAATATCTAAATGTCTCAGTAAGAGCTGCTTCTTTGATATTTATCTATATATTGCCTAGTACAATAAGGTCTTTGATTTAGAAGTGGATGAAACGATAAAAGATAAGCAACGATAAAAGATAAGTAACTAAACATCAATAAACACCAGTAGAAATTGTAATTGTTGCCATTTGTATTATTAGCATAGAAACTGCCTCAGAGATATTCAGGCAACTCACATATCCTCTTGTATCAATTCATTCTCTGCCATTCTTTCTTCATCAATTAGGCGAGGGTTTGTAGCAAATTAGGATGATTTCCAGTTCTGCCCACATTATTTGATTGGTACCTCCCATTCTCATTCAGTGTTTTATACACTCTTGATGAGAGAGTTGGAATTCATGCATCTGGCCCTGTAGCCTGGATAAATACAGCAGCAGCCCTCAAAGGCCTATTCTGAATGAGAGAGACAGACATTAAAAAACAAACCATGACGGTATAATGAGCTCAGTTTATACAGTAGCTGTGTGAGCATAAATGTCAGGGATTTTTTTCCTCCTCCTGACTTTGCTTTGGTTTGGTTGTACTCACAAACATTACTGGCAAGATGGGTCATTTACTAAGTAATCTCA
This sequence comes from Rhynchotus rufescens, assembly GCA_032273925.1. NCBI lineage: Eukaryota > Metazoa > Chordata > Aves > Tinamiformes > Tinamidae > Rhynchotus > Rhynchotus rufescens. The sequence goes on along the minus strand of JAVCKT010009527.1, from coordinate 5,643 downwards.
GTGGACCAGAACCAATGGTATCCTGGCCTGAATCACACCCTGCTGATCCCTTTCAGGTCAACAAAACTTTGAGGCATTCTGGTTCATTATCATCTACAGTTCTTTCCATGACACATACAGCATTATTGCCAATCAAGCTAGACTCTATGTCTTTTGATTTCGTTCGCATTCCTGGCTTGCTCAAGCTGGTCCTATTGAGATCACTGAAGAACATCATTTCCTTATTTAAATAGGATTTGCATTTCTCAGGCTTCTTTTACAGTCCTCTTTTTAACATTACTTTTTGAAGATTTGCCCTGACGTTTCTACCAAGCAAGTCTACAAAAGAACATTGTGGGCTTTGAATGTCCTTTGCGCTGTTAGTCTAGCAGAGGGCATTAGGACATGTGGGGTAAATATAAGTTAACAGAGATAATAAGGACCTTACTACAGAGAAGCATTAAGATCTCTAGAACACTTCTACTGTAAAATCTCAATGACAGGCCTGGGTTTCTGTCAAGCTAGAGTAACTGCAGCAAATTGCTGATGATGTTAGTTCGAAATGCAGTAGGGATAAGGTCAGACAAACATACATCCAAACAAAAATCAATTTATTTGTGTTTTTGAACATGCTCACAAGGTAGCTGGACTCCAGTCCTGCAGATTCTTCCCTGAATTGAATTTTCTTTCTGTATAGGGCTGACTAGTATGACTGGACACAAAACACCTTGAAATCAATACAAGAGTGTGATACTTCACACAAAAGATTGCTTATTAACTTAAATGGAGTGCTGGAAGACGAGGTGCTGAGAAGAAGAAATATGAAGGGTTAGATTCAAACTGATTTTTTCTCTGGTACATTTTTCCAGATATACATATATGTGTACAGATATATGTGTGTGTATGTGTATATATATGTGTGTGTGTGTATGTGTGTTGTGTGTGTGCATGTGTGAAAGTGTTAGCCCAGATATTCGGGATTCCACATGAGTTCTATTCATGAAGAATATTGTATTCCAGGAGTTGAATCAATCCACAGAAAATAGGTCACTCCTGTAACTGTAAACACGGGGAGCTCTATGGTTAGCTAACATTTTGCCTATTGCTCTAACTAGGAACTTCAACTGTATGTGATCCACCACATATGTTGGTATCTCTTCAAGCCTTATTCTCCCTGTGGACATAATTTTGGAAATGATATCCATAACTAATAGGCAATTCCTTATTTCCAGCACTGTATGACTCAATTTGATCCTCTGAGTGAAAAGGTAGAGAAAAGAGAGATGAAATATTAACTTTATATCCACTCAGACAACCTCAGAAATTAAATTATTATCCTTTATTATCATACATCTTTGTAATTCCTTTGTACTTGTGAACCCCAGGTCACAAACCAGCACACTATAAAGTGTTCAGCAATTTCCATACCATAAATCCTGCTAAGTATAAATGATTGCCTTCTAAGCATTACTGTCTGATTTCTATAACATCAGAATTGGCTTGTTTAGGTAAGCTTCTACATCTGTGACTGTTTAACCAAAAATTAACCTCACACAGTTTTGAAGAAATTTCTGAGTAAGAGCTATTTCCAGAAGTACAGCCTCACTTCATTTTTGTGGCAATGCTGTCTGCACTGAAAATTCCTCCCATTACACTTCCTTGAATAGCAGTGAACAATAATTGGACCGTATCCAAATGTTATGCAGGGCTGAGCATCAGTAATGACTTTTATGGGAAATACCTCTAAAGAGAGTATTTGACACCCAATGAAAGAGTAATTTGTTGAGGCTGATAAGGAACTTTTTTTTTTTCATGAAAATGGACAAAAGCAAAACCTGTATTTTGAAAATAAAATCCCAAACCAAGAAAACTTAAAAAAAATGCAATCTACATAACAAAACATACAAAAAGTCCAACTTGAATATTCTGAATCTATTCATAACTTAAAATATAAAGAATGTGGCTTAGAACAAAACATTTTCTGTATAACATTAATTTTAAAATTGGGTATTTCTTGAATAAATTACTATATGATTAAAAGAAAAAAAGAAAAAAAAACAAAAAGAAACAAAAAAGCTAAGGCTTATCAGAGAATTAAAATGAATTTCCATTATTCTAATCACAAGATGCTCAATCAGCACAAAATAACTAAAAAACTGTGCTTTGTGGCTTTTTTTCATATGCTGTTGGAAACTAGCCTAGACTCATACAGAAACCGGTCACCTAAAAGAAAGCATTAAATAACAATCTACCAATTTACCAATCTTGAAGTATTATGCACATTGTACCTGCATTTCCAAAAATAGAGGGGTCATGCCTCCCTTTTATTAAAAGGGCACATGAAGATTTTTAATGAAAAGCTGCTGAGAATCTAAAGCAGTTAAAGGCGACTGTGACTAGAGGAACCAATTTGTAACCATTGGTTTCACAGCAGGCTGTCATCTCCCTGCTCTGCTCCTTTGCTTGTTTTCTGGTTCAGTAAGACTCTGCTCTACTATTATGACTTAACAGAATGGTAATCTTTATAAATCTGCTAGATTTTTCTGGAATATATATATGAGAAAAAAAAAAAAAAGTCTACTGGCTGGTGGAGCGCTTCTTAATTAAGGCTCCCTGGGAGCGCGTGCGCGCATTTGGCATCCAAACTGATTCACACTTCCTACTCACCAACAGGGCTTCGGGTGGAGGTAAGAAGTTGGTGATAATGTTTCCTAACACCCCACATTTTAATATAAGAAAAAAGAAAAAATCCAGACTGGAGGTATTTTCACACAGATTTAAAATCTAAGATGTGTCAGCGGCTCTCAGAGCGATAATGAACATTTATGCTGTTATAGGAGTGAGACGCTGCAGTGAATGTTATGAATTAGGGCTGTATCAGGGATGGGTGAGGGGGAGTCCTCATGCAAGCTTGAAGGAAATTCATTTCTGGAACTGAGACTTCACAAAGAATAGGGTCACGGGCTTGGAAGTGAAGCCAAAAGTAGCTTTGCCAGTGGAAATACTTAGAAACCACTGATTTCCGGAGGTCAAGTGGTGTGAAGGAGGAGCACTTTAATTAAAAATGATGGTGTGATTTCTTTTACTTGCTGTATCTTCCATTCAGTGTGAACAGCATGCTAGGACAAAGGATAGAAAAATGAAAAGGAGAGAAGACAACAAAACATAACACAATGAAAGGCCCAGAACCCCAGTGTGCATGTCCGAAGTCATTTTGTTCATGAGAGGGAAGATGACAACAAATTTATCAATTTAATTTTCCTTCCTCCTGACAAAACAAATCAAAAATCTGGCCCAAGAAATTTCCACTTAGAAAAAGAAAAAAAAAAAACAAATTAATCTAGATCAGGTGCCAGTGGACCCCTCAGGTACTAGGTGATACATGTCATTTAAGTCAATATTCTCATAGAATAATGGAGATATTTTCAACCATAACCTCAGATTAGCAACCTTGCTAGCTGATTCAGCAGAGCTGGCTTCCCATGAAAAGGACAGTAGGGGGTACAAACAGAAACACATAAAGAAACTTTTTCATACATGCTCACATTCCTTATAATCTACCAAAAAGGTAGTTAGCAAAACCATAAAATATTCCCTAATATTTTTAATTTATCCTTGCAGGCTTACTAACTTGTTAGGACATTTTATGCCTTTGTTTATGGCCTTGACTGTTTCTCCAGAAACTGCTGCTTGCAATCACTTTGACTGATTGCACAGTAAATCAGTGGCTCAGCATTACTTACATACCATTCACTGCATACTTTAAAATGTCACCCTCATTTTCTCTATGAGACAAACAACAAAATAGTGTCCAAAAATGTCACGTTTGTCTTGTTTTTCATCCCTATGCCTTCATAGTGAATGGACAAACAACCTGGTAACACACAAACTCCTCGCTCACAATGTTCTGAAAGTGGCAGCAACTTTCCCAGAAATAACATTAAAAGCTGTATGATGTTATTGATCTCCTTGGAGAAAGCCAAAAACCATAAACATTAATTAAAAAGTACTTGTGGTACATGAAGGCTAAATGAAGGGAAAAGTAAATCTACATATTGTTCCATATCAGCCACACAAATGCCAAGAAAGCTTTTGGAGACTTCCATCAGTCGCTGATTAACTGATTCTTTTAGTCTTTTACATGACACGGACAAGTTGGTAAAAAGCCAAAAGAAAACCTATGCAGCTAATTGCCCATTTAAGCCCATTTTTTACAGCAGTGAATATCAACCACTTAATATTCAACTTGTGAGAGTAACCAGAAAAACAAAATAAAACAAAACAACCAAAAACTTAAGCCTGTATTTACAGCATTGCAAATGTCTCTCTCGCTGTAATTTGATTTACAGTTGGCCTTAGAAAGAAAAAACAGCATGACCAAATTACACATGACAATAATAAGAGCATTGTTAAAGACATTTTCTAGGTACTTATCAAGCCATTCATTGAAGAAAAATAGAAAATACAGGAAAGAAACTGAGACAAATACAGTAAAGTACACCATGGAGACAGAACTGTCCATGTCTTTGCTCACTTAGGCCTTCTGCTGGAGGGAAGTTTTGCAGAGTCTCATCTTCCAGAGAGAAGGTTGCAGGTAGAAGACTTGAACGACCGTGCAGAGGAAGAGCCATCTGAAGGAACTGAAAGAGCTTTACTGAAGTGGTTTTCCCTGTCTGTTAAGATATTAACCACAGATTCAAGGATAATAATATAATTTCTTCCCAAAGAAAACTACTTCTCAGTCCTTTGCATATAGAGAACATTTTCTTCACAGTTTTCATATAATACTTCATTGATTCTACCTTCATATTCTTAATACTGTTTCACCACTGAAAATTCACACAGTATTAGAATGAGCACACATTTCTTAGAGATGCAACTTGTTCTCTGTGAAAAGAACAGGTCACAAGCTGGGAAACCGTAGCCCACATTCCCCTGAGGATGCCCCGTCTCTTTGGGCTGCCTGGAGAACCTCCACTCCTGCTGCTACCACTTTCTAACAGCTCTTCAGATTATTGCTCCCTCATTTACCTTCCAGTCAGTAAATCTATTATTGGTAAAACACATTGGCTTGGGATAAGCTTATTCCCGTTATCAACATTTCTCCTATTCTAAAAAGGATTTAAATGGTGACTAATAGCATTTGTTTTAATCATTTTTGCAATTAACTGTGCAAACCTATCTAGTTGAAAGATACAGAAATAATTAAAGTGGACATTTACATTCTTTTTCATTTTTCTATTTTCTCCTTTCCTATTATCTTTGGCAAGGGATGCCAGGACTGCAAATGTTTCTTTTTTCATATTTTTAATTCTTATTTTTTTCCCTGAAAAAAAAAAATCAGGAGATAAAAAGTATTTTTAAAAATATGGGAAAATATAACAAGCTTTCAGGTATGCTACCTCACTTTTGTGCCAGATGAAAAACAGACAAAAAGGCGAAATGAGGTGTCTTTAGTGACAGCGATCTTCTTGTCAATAGAGATAAGGTTAATATTTGCTATATATTCAATTATTAATTTTTTTTTTTTAGTTTATTTTAACATTAGATGATCGGAAGCTTTCTCCATTCACATATTTTGCAACAAGAGTTTGCTTTAATATTGCAATCAATCAGACTAGTGTCAGAATACATGGGATTTATATAAATTACATCACTGGAATC
>JAVCKT010009525.1:0-22338 GCA_032273925.1 Rhynchotus rufescens | reverse complement strand
GGGGCGGCGCCGCGGGCCGGGCGGGGGGCCCTGTGGGACCCCGCGGCGCTGCGGACCCCGCGGGGAGGCGGCTGCGGCCCCCGCGGGCCCCGAGCAGAGCCGGGCGGCCAGCGGGGCCGCGGCGGAGCCTCCGCGGCTCCCAGCCCTTCCCGGGGGAGTCCCAAGGCGCGGAGAGCAGCGCGCCTCGCTGCCAGGGCCCTGGCCCCGCGCTTCACCGGCAGAGCGGGGCTTCCAGGGGCATCTGAAATTAAGACAATTGTGTCCCAACATCAACATAAATCACATCAGCTCCTTGAGTCCGGGTGCGGATCGATTTTAGGCATATCGGATTGGACTGCGTTTTTTCTTTTCCCACTCCTATTACCCTCTCAGAATGAGCTCGTTTGGCTGAAGCTCTGTTAATAATTCCCTAACTGACTCTCACTGATTAAAGCGTTAAAAATTCTCACTGGGGTGAAATGGATTACACATCAGATTAGGGAAGGATTATCTCTCTCATTAGCGCTGCAACATTTTGTCCGGTAAAGTCTGTCGAGGTTTATCGAAAGTGACTTTCCAACGCACTGCCAGCATAGACGGAGATCAAACCCCAAAAGGAAACGTACCCCACTCTATCAGCAGAGTAAGACAGGGCCAGCTCTAGAAAAGTAATAAATGACTCGACTTCAAAGCGGCTGACAGCGGCGTGATAACGCCAGAGAAACGGGTGAGTCACAGGAGGGAACAAAGAGCTTTGCAAGAGCCATTTCTTGGAAAGCCTTGCCTTTAGAAGGATCACGCTAAAAGTAAATTTTAAAAAAAATACAATAAGATAAAAAAGGGGCCAAAAATGGAAGGAAGGCACCAGATCTGGCGCGAAGGCAGGACGCGTCTTCGTGTGGTGGGACAAACGGGCAGGGAAGCAGTGGCCCTTTCCCGTCGAGGGGCGAGGCGGCCGCCGGGCGACGCCCGTTCGCCGCTCCCGGAGCAGGGGAGCCGCCTCGCACCCTCCCGGCGGGAGCAGCGGCCACGTCGTGGGCGCCGGGTGCGCGTGGGCAGGTCCAGCTCGCGCAACGAGTCCCACAACATCTGCGAGCCCCGGCCCTGGCCCATTCCCCGCGCAGGATCCCGGGATGAGGCCGCATGGAGGCGTCGAGTCCAACCTGCTGCTCAAAGCAGAGTCGGCTGCGCGGTCGGCGCAGGTTTGCGCAGGAGTTGCAACCGCCTCGGTGCCAACCTTCGTCGCGGTGCGACTGTCCCCATGGTAGGGACGGTGTCCTTTACATCCAGTCTCAGTATCCCTTGTCCCTCATGTTGGAAAAGGTTTTGCTGACGTCCGCTCTGAAGTTTTCGTTTCAGTTTATGCCCGTTCTCCTGCATCCTCCAACCACGGATGGTGCCAAGTGCCCGGCTGCTTGGTAGCTTGGGCAGGCTGCTGTCAGGAGCATCAGTTTCCCTGGCACTGCCTCGTCTGCAGGTTGAACAGACTCGCCTCCCTCAGCCTATCCTCAGAGGACAAGAGCTCTGGCCACACACTGGCCCGCTCCCAGATCTCTCCCCCGCCAAACTGGGCTCGCCTGCCTCACTCCAGCCCCAGTGCCCCCGAAAACCACCAGTCAGGTCCAAACAACGAGCGGGAGCATCAGTGTGAAACAGAGAGCCGCCGTGCCGGCCAAGGCACTGCCGTCGGGGCGGGGCAGACTCTGTCCCTCCGGCACAGGGATCGGCAGCGTGGGGAGTTCCTGGACAGCAGAGCTTGCTCTGCTCCCTCCGCTGCCCGCCCCATCGGATGACACCACCCCGGGGCCCGGGCCGCGCTCCTGGGGGAGCCGGGAGCTCCAGAGTGGATGAACGAACCACGTTGAGTGGCGCCGCAGCTGCCCCACGCGGACACGCGCGAGCGCCAACGCAAGTTCGTGTGGCCAGGCAGAGATGTCCCCGCGAACCTCTCGTGTCCCCCGGCTCTAGCTGACCGCGTGCGGCAGATTCCGGGGAGAGCAGCTCCCAGGGACAGACTCCTTCCTTCGAAAGCCCCGAGCCCTCCTGCAGCCGCGCTCTCTGATACTGGTCTGCCCCTGACCTGGTGGGGAAGCGCTCGCCCGACGGCCACGTCGAAGCTTTTAGGACGCGTCTGGAAAAAGCCGAGCGGGATCTGGCTGTTGCTCTAGAGGCTGTTTGTGCAGAGAGGCCAGGGGAGCTCAGCTCTTTAACGGCACTCACAGCACGTCGCCTGTCCCGCGGGACCCCCGTGGGACGTCGCGACGTGAATCTTACACGTGTGCAGGAAAACCGAAGCAAGGGATCTGAGTCCTTGGCAACCGGTTGCACCGGGAACTAAGGTTATTTTGTGCTGCCCATTTTGGGCTGTCATAAAAGTTAAGAAAGAAAAAGTTTTCTGAGGATTATCTGCTGTTATTGGACACTGAAAAGCTGCTGGAAGCTCAAAGCCGTAGAAATCGTTCGGACATAAAATATCTTTGGAAACACTGTGGTCAGTTCCACGGGGATGCGTGGCAGGATTCAATGGCCGTGCTTCTTCCCCTTGTCACGGCAAGGCTGTGGTCCTCTTGTGCTATGGGACCGAAGGGTCCTAAATATGAAACATTTGGTCCCCTTGGTCACGGAATCACGGCAGGGCTGAGGCTGGAGCTGACCTCTGGGGAACATCTACCCAATCCAATTATTGATCAAGCAGCGTCTCCTGGACTGGGAAGATCCGTGGCACTTAGGACCAAACATATTAGTCAGGGACACTAGTGTCCTATCTAGCGCCCTGTGTTGAGCTCAACCAGCCCTTGCCCGTGAAGAAATCAGAAGTAGCTCCATAAGGATGTCCTAAAGACAAAGGACTCCACTTTTGAACATTTGCTCTTGAGAAATTAATAGGAATTATCGTTCAAGGAACAGTCTGACTCAGGGGGAAACCTCATCTCAGTTTGCCAGGACTTTACCAGAGGGAACTTGCGAAAACCTGGAGACGGTGACACTGCAGCCCTACCTGTGGAAACGCAGCCGGGCAAGCACCGGGGGTGTTGCAACGCCCCATCTCAGTGTTTGCGCTGGCTAGGCGTTCCATGAGACGTGTTTTGTGCTGACACTCGCCGCCGGCCGCGCCGGGAGGGCTGGCGAAGCGCTAACGGGAACGAGTCCTACCAGGGCTGAGCTCCAGCAAAGAAAATATTTATCCAGTGTCTAACACTTCAGCACTTCAGTTTCTTGAGCTCAGAAGTGAAGGGACTCGAGGATTCACTTCCTTCCTCTCCTGGTCGGTGCTCACAAGCCAAGCCCCCTTGGCAGCTCGCTGACTGCCAGGTTTCCCCAGTGGCTAGAGATGGGGCGCGATGCTGGGAGCGGGATGGGGGGGACAGTGCAAGGCGGGTGCGAGGCTTGGCCGCAGCTGCCCCCAGCCGTCGTGCTCCGCTGCAATGCTTCCCGAGGGAAGGCGGGAGGAGCCTCCTCCTCCGCGGGGCAGGAGCAGGGCGAGCCGCTGCCCGGGGCACCGCAGAGCGCGCGGAGCAGCAGGGCTCCTGCGCAAGGAAACGGGCCGGGGCTCCGCGCCCGCGCTACCGCCGCGGCGTGGACAGCGCCCAGGGGCCAGGCCCGGTGCCGCAGCCTCTCCGTGGGTCCAGCCTTGCGCTCGACTCCCTGCGTCCCCGTCCGTGTGTCTGTCTTTAGCGCGGCCCCTTCCCCGTTCCCTGGCGGCTCCCCCAGCTCGAGGTCGGGGCAGCGAGCGCTGCCCCTCCGGGAGCCGCTTCCCTGCCCCTCGGTCGGGAATTAGTCCTGCCGGAAAGGGCAGCAGCAGCTTCCTAGCGGGAAGAGACCCCCTGTAGCGGGAACGACCCCCGCGGATTTCCCCGGCATGGGGTGCTCTCAAGGTGCGCGCCCCGTTCTGCCCACGCAGTGCACCCGTTCGCGCCGCATTGCTCTTGCTCGGGAACAGCCTGTCCATCCCTCAAACGCACATGCTATTCCAACCTGATCGGCTGACACTAGCGAAAAATCACAGGTATGCTAAGAGATTCCTAGGCCTGAAACCTAGGTTCTTTCACTACAGGCCTTGGAAGGACATGAACTTGCCACCCAGAAGAGTTCCCATTTCCAGTATGGAGACAACACCTAATTTTCCTTAGCAAACCTTCATCTCCTTCCCACCAGTGGCTGTGTCTGCTTAAACTAGAGGTCTGAAGCCTCTAAGGTTCTGGGACAAATTCAGAGTATGACCTTTCCATGTGATCACAAAGCCCCCCAGCTTCCATGGAGAATTCCTGCTTTTTTTTTTCTTTCTTTTTTTTTTTTTTTTTCTTTTTAATTTATTTTTTTTAAGGAGGAGGGAAGCAGGAGTTTTCTAGAAGGCCATTCCAAGTTGGCCCCAAATACATGCAATAGAGATTATAGCTGAAAGGAGTAAAACAAAATCCCATTGCAATTCCCAATTTCATGTACTATTGTAATGAATAGAAAACAACAGCATTTTCTCAGCTCATTTTATCATTAAAAGCAATCATTAAAAAGTTGTCCTTCGTATAACGTTGGGGATTACTTGTTTCCTGCAAACACTTTTCACACTCCTGTCTGAGGAGAGGAGGGACCTGCGTGGGCAGCTGCTGCAGTGACTCGTGCAGCACCCAGGTCCCTGACACTGGGCAGGCCCCAAGCTGCAGGACCCTGCAGCAGCCATGGCAGGATCTTCTTGGAGAAGCCTAGAGGAGCAGCCGGCTCCCGTGGAGCAGGGCAGCTGTGGGTGCCATGCCCAGCACTGTAAGGATAAGTAGTGCCGGGTTTTGCCCCCCAGGGCATGGAGACTGTCACTGCGGAAGGACAGGGCTCAAGTCTCCAGGGCCTCTGTTTCCCTGAGCCCAGGGAAGACCCATCAGGTCTCCCACGTCTTTGTCCTCTCCTGTTGTGTGTGCCCAGGTGTGTGCCCTTTCCCTGAGCCAGGGGATGTCAAGTGGAAGAGCAACCATCCTAGGCTTGACCCTCACATCCCAGTCACTGCGGGGCCCAGCTGCAGCAGGGCATCAACTGGCCCAGGCCTAAACACCATGAGCCCCCTGAGCCCTGGGGGCTCCATCAGTGCGGGGACTCAGCTACTGTGAGGCACCAACAAGGAGCTGGGCTCTAACTGACCTAACATCACAGGGTCTCCCACCGTTGCGAGGCACTAATGGGTGCAGGGCTCTAACCAGTGTGGGGGCTGCACGGGGCTGCCCTAGGAGAGGGGGCAAAACAAGGCGGGCAGCCCCGCTTTCCCCCCCGCTCGACCCCGCGCCGCTAATGGGCCGGTGGCGGCGCCGCGGGGGGCGGGCGGCCCCACAAAGCCGCGCCCGGGAGGCACCTGCAGCCCCGCTCGTCCGCCCTCCCCTCCGAGCTGGTACCTGGGCGCGCGGCTCCTAACGCGCCGTAACGCGCCCGCTTTGAGGCGCTGTCAGCGCGGGCTGGCGGAGGTCACGGCGCGCGCCCCGCCGGCAGCCGGGGTGCCAGCGCGGCAAGCTGGAGAGCAGCGCAGCCCATGGGAATCCCAACACTTGTGCGGCGCGCGGAGGCAGCGCTCCCCCCGGGCCGCCTTTCTCCGCCGCCCGAGGAGCCGCCGAGTGTAACAAATGAGCCGCCATCGATCTGCGGGCACGGGGGAAAATCAAATTATATGGTGCGGCCCGCAAGGTGCGGGCGGGCGGGCGCAGCTGGGCCGGGGCCGTCCCCCGGCGGACGGGGGGAGCCCCCTGCCCGGCTCCCGCTCCCCGCCGCCCGCGCTGCCCCGGCGAGGCAACAGGTCGCGGGGCAGCCCCCCGCGCCGGGGCCGCTTCCCGGGGCCGCTTCCCGAGGAAAAGGGCCCGGGGCAGCACCTGCGGGAAGCGGGCCGGGGAGCAGCGCGCTCTGGGGCGGCGCGGCCCCGCGCCAGGCGCGCCCGTGCGCTGGGAAGGCCGCGGCGGAGCCGCCGTCCATGGGAATCTGGCCACTTGTGCCGCGCGCAGCCGGGAGGGGGCTGCGCTCCCTTTACAAAAAGAGACACAATTAGGCAAAATGCTCAATGAACATTATAAATGATGTGCAATCGCCTCGCAGATTGCCTAGCAAATCAAATTATATGGTTGCTCGCGGATGATTTCCATGCGCTTTACAAGGCAAACAGGTACTTTCTGAATTTGTTTTTTGTTGTTCTTTTTTTTTTTTTTTTTTTCAAAACCAAAAGAGAAAAAGAAAGTGCTTTAAACGCTGCGGAGCAATGCCACACGCTGAAAGGCGCCTGTGTGAATATTCACGTTCCCCTTTGTTCGCTCCTGAATTTCACAATAGCCTGGGGAGGGCACGTCCGCTGCACTCTTGTAAATTTACCAATCCCTGACTAAAACCGCCAGGCACCTGCTTGGCAGAGCACAAAGCTGCCTCCGATTCCACTAACAATTTACTGTTTCATCAGCTTCTAAATTGGCCTGACAATGGAAGGGTTCAAAGCTAATATCATTTAAATCAAGGGGGAGAGCCGGGTTCAAGGATCACGGGCGAACGCGTAGGCCGCCCGGCGCTGTGGCCACGGGCTGGTCTCATTGCCAGGGCTTTCAGGTGTGAGCAAGGTGGCCTTGGGGACAGATGCCCAGCAGTGTGGGTTGGTTGCAGTGTGGGCAACGTGGGTAAGGCGGGCAGGGTGGACAGCGTGGGTAGGGTGGGCAGCATGGACAGGATCGGTAGGGTAGGCAGGGTAGGGGTAGTGTAGGTACTGTGGTGAGGATGGGTAGTGTGGTCAAGGTGGGCAGCATGGGCAGGGTGGATAGGGTAGGTACTGTGGTCAGGGTGGGTAGTGTGGTCAGGGTGGGTAGTGTGGTCAAGGTGGGCAGCGTGGGCAGGGTGGATAGGGTAGGTAGGATTGGTACTGTGGTCAGGGTGGGTGGTGTGGTCAAGGTGGGCAGGGTGGATAGGGTAGGCAAGATAGGTACTGTGGTCAGGGTGGGTGGTGTAGGCAGGGTGTGTAGGGTAAGTAGTGTGGTCAGGATAGGTAGGTTGGGCAGGGTAGGCAGAAAAGGTAGCATGGGCAAGGTGGCCAGGGTGGGCAGTGTGAGCAATGTGGGCACGCAGGCAGTGAAGGCAGGGTGGGTAGTGTGGCCAGGATGGTCAGCGTGGGCAGCAAGGCTAGGGTGGGAGGCATGGGTAGTGTGGGCTTTTTTTCCATTTTGCAAAGCCACTGATGAGGAGGTGGAATGACTCCCTTATAGCTGATCCTCATAATTCTCTGTCCCAGAGGATTACTCACTACTGTAAATAATCAAAGACTGGCATCGTGACTGAGGAAGGGCTGTAGACAACAATTCAGGTGGCAATTGATAAGAAATATTAAATAACATTAAAAAAAAAAAAAAAAAAAAGGATAACAAGCCTCCCTTGCATCAGCAGTAAGGAAGCTCTTCAACTTTTGGTTCGTGACAGTCTCTCATGGGCAAGAGCATTGTCCCACTGGGATAACAGGACATTTTTCCAGTTCTGTAGTCAACCATGTTATTCTCTCCCTTCCATAAATAGATCAAACTCTAAATTATTTGGAAATAAGAGAGTTTTCTTCTCATCACTTCTTTTCATGGACCAGAGCCTCCTGTTTTCTTTTTTCCTCTCTCTATTTTTTCCTTCTTGGTTTACTCCCATTTGCTATTATGCAAGTGTTGCTGCAATAAAGATCTCTCTCTACTTCCATGGGATTTCCCCTTTGGCTTAAATACAGTAGCCATGCTCCTTCTCTGCTCTCATTTTGCTAGGCTAAGAGAAGTAAGCTCAGTATTTAGTCACCCTGCTTCTTTATTCCCAAATCACTTTTCCTTGGCCTTTTTGCAGTGCATATTGATCTTGCAGGACAACCAGGATTATAACTGCATGTAGGAGAGTGCTCGCAGCTATCAGTACCCACCTGTCTGCCAAAACCCTTCTCTTGGTACAGCCAAGGTTATATTTACCCTTTCCATGGCCATGTTCCTTCAGTGGCTCGTAGCCACTTTGTCCTTAACTAGTGCTCCAAGGTGTTTTTCCTCCTCTGCTCAGCAAGGACTACTGATACCACAGTCACAGTACACAGTTGTATAGCACATCCCAAACGCCTGAATTTTCCTTATTACTCTTCACTCCTTCCCTGTCACCCTGGTATTCAGATTCCTTGGGTTGCTTTTGAGGACTTATCAGGCCTCATCAGTGTGAGGATGACTTTCTTTTTGTATGATGTTGTTAGATGTCATTAAAAGTCTTTATTTCTGAAATTGTTTATGAAATAGCCCCATCGAATCCATAAGAATAAGGAGAGGGCTGTATTAGGCTCATGTGTTTGAAGGATGACACAAGCCCAGCTAGTTCCTCACCAGTCTGTGGCAGTGGACAGGGGCTCAGAGACTTCTTGTACTGCGGGCTGTTTCTCTACATCTAATAGCTCCCGATAGATTGCTTTTCACTAATTTGATTTTTTATAATGGCTTTTTAGAAATCAAACAACAAGTTGCTTTATTTAAATTAGTAAGTACTATTCAGCAAAACCCAAGTCTTAAGTGAAAGATGTCCTACGTAGTTCATGTTTTGTAGAACAGTCTTGGCTGTAAATAGGATGAGAAAATTACCCTGATGATTTTTAGCAAAGGAGGCTCTCCTTGGGTGCCCAGTTCCAGGACGGGATCTCCAGTGAAGCTCCTCAGATCTCTACTGCTAAGTTCAGGCAGGGTCTCCTCCAGCCCGGAGCCAAATGTCTTGCAGCATCCGTGGGCTCCTGGCAGAGCTTGCTGCACTGTTTGCTGATCACCTGCCTCTCACCATACTGTGAGCCTTGGGGTTGCTGCCCAGTGTCTACAGTTTAGCCATTGCAAAATCACATCTCTGCATCCATTTAGCCCTGAGCCTTTTATCTTTGAGGCTAATTATTAACCAACCCAGGGACATGAAAAACATCTATATAAGGAGATGCTGCAGTTTCTCTGGAATTTATCTACATATGAGTTGTAGCATTTTACCTGTCCTAGTTCCTCTACTCCAGGGCTCACCTTCCTAGCAGGCATGGGAGAATATTGTTCATTTTCCTCTAAAAGAAGGACAATTTTCTTATATTGAGGGCTGTTATCATATCTCCTCCCAGTGATCTCTTTTTGAGGCTAAACAAATATATTCCCCTTTATAAAAAAATCTCTTTTGTTATTCTCTACTAACCTTCTACTCTATTCTAGTATTTTTCTTCAAGTGTGGTCCAGAACTGGACACTATACTTGAGCTAAGTACTTCACCAGTGACAAGTAGAGCAGAATAATTACCTCAGTATTTTACCTAAAACATTGCTGACAACATATCCCCAAAAGACATTTGTTTTTCTGCAAATGATCCATTTTGATCCAGTTTTCTCTAATATGTAGTTCACAACAGCCTGACAATCCATTCCTGCTGTATTGCTGCTTTATCAGTTATTCTCCACTTTACAAATGTGCTTTTGACATTTCTTTTGTCCTAAGATTGCATTTTACACTTGTCTATACTACAGTGCATCTTATTGATTTCAGATAAACTCTCCAATCTGTGAAGATCAATTTGAGTTCTGATTCTGTTCTCCAAAGCAACCTCTCCCAGCCAGTGCTATCAGGAGCTTTATTAACTTCTCCACTTTCCAGTAACCAACTTATTGTGGAAAAGATGGAGATAAACTGAGGCCATGACAGATACCTGCAGGATCCCACTAGGAACTTTGACAGGGAACTGCTGCTAAGTGCTTCAGTTTGGTTTCAATCACTATGCACTCATCCTAATGCTGGTTTAATTTAGACCTCATTATCCAGTTTTGTTTGTAAGAAGAGTAAGGCTTTTGACACTAACAAAGCTAACATATATATCATGTCTATCCTCTTTATACACTTGGCTAATTAGTCCTTCAAATAAGGACATGGAATAATTTGAAGTGATATATTCTCAATTAATCCATATTGATACGTTCTATTGCCTTATCACTTGTGTGCTTACAAATTGATTAATAATTGGCTCTCATTATTGTGGTTACACTGATGGATTTGATTCCCAAGATCCTTTTTTTTTTCTTTTTCTTTCTTTTTTTTTTTTCTTTTTGAGCTTGTAAACACATGCTTCCAGCATGGACACCCTGTGTGACCTCGAGCAAATCCCTTAGGTTGGGAGTCACTGCCTCTAACATCAGTCAATTGAAAACTGGACACCAATTAGGAAGGGGATTCAGGTCCTGGCACAGAGCTGTCTAGGTCCAACACAGTATCCAAGACTTGTACTGAGGTTCACAGATATGCCACAGCACCCAAAGGACACCTGCATCTTTCTGGAAGCACAGTAGAAACCTTAAGGAATTCCTGAGAGCAACTGAAATGGGACAGGATATCTGTGTTTAGACAACTGAATCCCTAAGTATAAGTTAGTTAATAGCCAAATGAGAAAGGTGGGTATAAAAAACATCTCAGGAAAAATCTTCTTAAGATGGAATCAGTCGATCTTTGGAGACACCAGTAACTTTTCACTGAAAATAGGCAATAGAAGGATTCTCTCTTAAAAAGCAACTTTAATTTACAGGCCTAATATTTAGGCAGCTACATGTTTTTCAAGGCATTCTAACATCTAAAGGTCAGGATATCTAAGCAGAGCTTTTAAAGTACCAAAGTACTTTAAAGTACCCAGGAGACCCAGGCTGGCTTAGGCTTATTTTGTTTGACTTTTGGTACCACCTGAGGTGCTCAAGGCAGGAAACGAATTACTTCAAAGTGCCCCAAAATCTGGAGTACTTTTAGACACATACAGCTCTCTTGTTGCCAAGAGAACCTGCTCTCACTAAACCTTGAGAGCTTCTGTTCAGTGGGAGAAATTTAAGCTTTGATAGATCAGCTCTATTTATTAAATGAAGACAACAACCTTTCATTGGCTCACATTAGCTGTGAGGATAATCACAGGAAAGCTTGCAGGGGTGCCCATCCGTGGTCAGCAGGACAGAAGCTGTGATGCACCATTCGGTGCATAATACAACCCTGGGATCTTACCTGTGCTCCCTCCGTCCTGAGCTGTATTTCACCCTTCCCCCAGATCAACAGTCAAGAAAGTGATGGCAGGGCACATCTAATGGAAAAATCATAAACACAGTAATGCAAGAAAACATCGAAGATTATTACGTGACAATTACTTCCTTTCGGGCTACTTGCGTTACTCAAGATTTCCACTGAACATATCAAGTCCTAAAGACACATTAGCACTGTAAATCCAAGGGTTTGAGCTGCATGCATGTCCAGCCATAAAGATACAAGATCTTTCTGATCAATTACAGCTAAAGAAGTGAACAACAAATAGACAGGATTGGCAAGGAAGGGATAGCTGGAGAAAGTAACATCTCCCCAGTAAGTACCTTCGTTTGCAAGCTGTCAGGAATTTGTAGGAATAATTTAATTACCAGTAACATACAGACTGTTTGCTTTAATCCGTGCCCCCACCAGCTTCCACAGAGATAAAGCCCCCAAGGAGTCATCGCTTAACACATAGATGTGGATCCCAACGAGCTGCTGTAGTTTCCCACCCTAGTGTGAGGATTGCAGGCGAATTACCCCAGGCCACCTGTCCCGGCTCACCACTGCAATGTGCAGGGCAGGGATTTAGGCCTATTTGCTCTCTGCTGTCTGCCAGCCTTGTTGTTTGGATGGGGTGGCACCTGTTCCCGGGCAGTGGGAATCCCTTAATTAACGCTGCCAAGCTGGGCAGCGAGAGCCGGCCCTGCGCGGGCACATAAGGCCCGAGGGGAGCGCGTGTGAACCCAGTGCCCTCTTTATGCCATGCCACCATTTGTGTTAAATCCCCTGCACGACCTTGCGGTGCAGCTCCTGCATTCCCAGGGCTTCTGCCGGTTATTCCCACCCCAGATTTTCCTCTCTTCAGGGGGCAGAGATGCTGTCTGCCTGTATTTCAGATTCTGGGGTCTGCAGTTGTGGGAATAGCCGCTGAAGGACAGATTTCAAGGTGTGTATTTGGTTATGGCATTGGTAGTGCTTTTCTGCTATCAAAGGCAATCTAATTGGGCTACATATCCCCATGCTTTGAAGTAGCAAAAATATCCTGAAGCATAAAATCGGATCCAAATTATCTGTTCTACTGAATCCTCGGGGAGATTGAATCTCTTTCCTCACTAATTACACTTACCTACTAACCCCCTTATCCCCATCACTTCACCCCAAATAGCTCCTCAGTCCCTCCCTGTCCTACACTCCTCCCTGCCCTTGACACCAAGGCTCCTGGTGCCACCTTCCTTCACTGGCCACCTCGCTCCCTCTTCTCCATCCCCACTCAAGAGCTGCCTGTCTGCATTTTTAGTTAAATGCTCCTGTCCTCCAGTCCAATGCCAGCAGGCAGAGTGCAGACAGCACAGCAGGTCTCTGCCTTTAACTCCAAAGGCCAATGCCCATCTGAAGATGGGAATATTAACTGCAAACAAATCTGTGCCTCAACCCCGCACTTCTGGGCTGGAGCGTGTTGTGTTCAAGACATAAGCTCTGGAAGGTCAGAGTGCCAAACACTGGCACGGTTATGATGGGTGCAAAGAGAGACATCTCAAAGATTCGCAGCGTGGCCATTTTTTTCCCCTTTTCACTTTACTTGTTTCACCTTTTGGAAACGCAACATTTCTGATGGGTGGCATCGTCACTCTGCAAGTGTCACCTTCCCATGTGGCATGTGCGCGGAGGTGGTGGGGAGCTGCCACCAGAAGCAGCACCTCTTGACGGACTACCCAGCGAGGTGCGGAGGAACGATAAGCGCATTTTGGGACACAACCCCCCTATTGTGGTCGCCGACCATACGAGAAGACCGTGTCTCATGAAAACTGCTCGCCCCGCTAGCACAGGAGGAGCCACGGCCCCGCCGCACACCGGGTCTCTGCCGCCATCTTGTGGCGCAGCGCGGCGCGGCGGCGGCCCGTGATGGCGGGCGGCCCCTCATGGCGCTAACGGCCCGGGGCAGCCCCGGCTTCCCTCAGCGTTGGCGGGGACACCCGGCCCCGGCTGACGAGGGAGAGGCCATGCCTGTCACTTCCCGCTCTGTGCCCCTTGTGTCACCAGCCACCAGCGCGGGGAAGTGAGATGAAACATGCAGCCGTGTATGGCATGGCAAGACACCACTTACACACCCGCTGGTGCTCTGGATATAATGGGGATAAAAGGAGAGCTTGCTATGACAAAAAAAAAGCATGTTGAAATTAAGTGCTGTTACTAGTACCGCTAAAACAGCCCTGAGAGGAGTTGAAATTTGCTTTATTATGCTTGCTATCGGAAGGATGCAGCTCAATATTTGCTGTTTGCCACGCTGCTCACCTTGCTGGTGTCGGACTCTGGGTGAAGCCTGTTGAGCAAAAGAGGCACCACGGAGCCTCCCTTTGCTCCCTCATCTGCTGAGCAGCAGCCAGTGCTGCTGCAGACCGCGGCACCTGGGCGCCCTGCTCCTCCCTGCTCCATGGTGGGGGCCAACAAGTGCGGCCACCACAGTCCTACCTTCTTTGAACCTGTCGTGATGGGGATAAACAGGGCTGAGGGCCAGCTGTAGTGAGCTGATAGGACAAACGAGATGTTCAGATAGAAGACTGATAGCAATTAGATTGCCACCTGCTATCTATATCTCAGTTTTTTAATTGTTAAAAGAGGGGGGCTGTTGGCACATGAATACGTAAGGACTAGTTTAAAAGGCACAGAGCGTTGCGATTGCATCTCAGTCATTACAAATAGGGCTGCACACCTTGTAGTTTTAGCCTTTTCTGTGAATTTTGGTCTCATATTTCAACAGCTTTGCCCTGAGGGCGTTGTCAGCTTCCACTTAAACCTCCTTCTTCTTTTTTTTTTTTTTTTTTTTAATACAGATTATTTCATTTTAGGCTTGGACAGCTCTTTCCAGCTTGGCTTCCTGGAAACCTTCTTCTGTCAAGTGGTCTGCATTTATTTGTGTTGTGTCTGATTTTCAGCAGGTCGCTGTCCAAGGCTTGTGCCTTCTGGCTCTTACCCAGGTGGGCAGTTGTACCACGGTCAGTTGGTAATAGTTTTCTGTAAGTGGCACTTCCGCAGGTTTGCAGGGTCAGGGCTTGCTTCTTCTCCCTGTTTGGACCTCTCTAATCTGCTTTCACATCATGCTTCCTCAGAACAGGAGAATGCCAAGAATTCTGAAAG
Organism: Rhynchotus rufescens; assembly: GCA_032273925.1. Lineage (NCBI taxonomy): Eukaryota > Metazoa > Chordata > Aves > Tinamiformes > Tinamidae > Rhynchotus > Rhynchotus rufescens. The sequence continues at coordinate 8,209 of JAVCKT010009525.1, read as the reverse complement.
GTTTGGATCAGGTTCCACAAAGGAGAAACATGTTGATTTTGTTGGAGACACACACAAAACAGACCATGATTTGCATAAGGAGAGAGGGGACCTGAATGAGAGGTTGACAGAAGGGTTTTCATTGACTTCAAAGAGTATTGGATCAGATCCATGTGGAGCATCTGCAGCTACCTTTGATGCAACAGCAAAATGTAGATAACAAGCCTCTTCTCTCTGTACATGCCCCACCTAAGGCATTATGTGGAGAAGGACTGTGATACTGGCAATGGTACATGCCAGGATTGAAAGAGAAAGCAAATCCATCTCATCTATTTGGGAGAAGCTGTTTAGGAGATCTGAACTTGCAGCAGGGCTGAAAGCAGATGTACCCTAGATGTCACTGCAGAGCAGCCATGTGAGCTACTCTGGGGGAAAAAATGTTAAATTATTCTGGGATTTTAAATTTGATTTTAAAAGTGTATCTTGAGGTAACTTTGAACAGTCACTACTCATCTTCTGTCTTCAGAAAGCATCTGCCCAACTTCCCAGAGCAGCTCCCAAATCTCGTCCCTGATCTTCCTCAACCAGTAAACCACCTCCTGCATGTCTGTTCTTCCATTCTACATCCCTACCTGTGCCCTGTTCCCTCACCCCACGAGATCATCCTGCTGCAGCATCAGCCCAGCCTCATAGTCCTGCCCACATCACATCCCCCAGCACCCCTGTCTATGCTCCCAGCAAATACTCTGATTTTTCCTTCTCCAGCCTTCTTGTAGTGGGTGGGAGCTCACAAGCACATCTAACCACAGCTGATCCATGCTAAGTATCTGGAGGGAAGTATTCAATGGCCTAGCTAAACACCATTTCATCGACAGAGTTGGGAGGTTTTGCTCTGAGTCATCTTTGGAGCACTTCATTCAGTATCTCTGTTGTAGGCAACATTTTTATGGATATTTTTTCCCTATTCTTGAGCATGAAGGTGGAATCCTACAGAAGGAAACTAAATCGGGAAGGGGTAGTAGAAATAAGAATAACAACAGGACCAAAATAATAAGCCATTGTAAACATTTCTACAACATCTTCATCTGTGGATGTCAAGCAAGAGGTAAAAATTTATGCCTCTCAGCAGTGCTCATGAGTCAGAATACAGAGTTTCTTTCACCTGTTGCTTCACTGCTGTCACCCTGGAATTAGGGCACAGAAGCTCTTCATTGCTTAGGCCAGATACACCTGGCAATGGGGCTCTAAGAGGCTAACTTAAACTGTCGGATGAGGCAGCGTGGAGAGTCTAGAGCTGGCCAGGCCACAGCCTTACAAAAGGAGCCATGGATCTTTGAGTGGTCAGGCCCTCGGTTTGACGTCTCTGCTGATAGAACAGCAAAGGTGAAAGTAGGGGCAGAACCAATCTTTTAACAGCTGGCTATAGGAGAAGACAAATTTGTAAACTGAAAGAAGGACAAAGGAAATAGATTTACCCCCTGCTTTTAATAGAGATTCATTCATAAAAGTAAAGCAAGGGCTACAAGGTCATACACAGAAAGTTACATGTCATCCATTTTTGGAAAATACCCTTACAGACCAAGCCCAAAGGCAGGGGTTATTTGGACTATTGCCAAGGAGAAGTGTCACAGAGGCCTTTTTTTTTTCTTTTTCTCCCTTCCTTTTTTTTTTTTTTCTTTTCCCGCTCCTCCCCCCCCCCCCCTTCCTTCCCTGAGGACCCAAAGAGGAAACTCCAGCTAGACATATTGTACATGACAAGGTTTAATGACCTTGTTCATAATGGGCCCAAGCTTGAATACCCAAGTGCATTCAGGAGAGGCCCAGGAGAAGAGGTAATGTAAAGCCTAAAATAGGGAGTAGGGATCTTCTGGATTGGGAGAAGGGTCATTTCTGGGGCATGTGTGAGGGTTGCCTTTGCACCTGGTGTACTGATTGACGGCGTGGTCAGGCTCCTGAACTTCCCAAGCAGGAACACCTGCTTCTGCCTCTGCCCGGATCTTCGCTCTTCACAAGGCTTTCTCCTTCAGCAACACTAGAAAATGCAGAAGCCTCCTTGGGCTCTGCCAGAATTGTCCCCCAGGGGTGTCCCCTGTCACATCAGCAGGGGTTGATCTCAGGCCCTCTGTTCCCGGGTGAGCACTGGGAGCTCCCTCAGTGTCATCCTCTACATACAGCCAATCCAGCTGCCTGGAGCTGTAACTCCTAGCGGTGACTCCTTGTGGAGGGGAGGACACTGGAGGACAGAGTCAGAGATCACCGGCAAAGCACAGCCACATACCTTAATCATGTGTGAGCCAATGCACAGGGTGAGATGAAGCTGTGATACATCTTAAAAACAGAGAAGATTCAACTCATATATGAGCCTAAGGAGCCAGCAAAGGGGGATGCCCAAAGAAAAGACACAGTTGACTTGCTTACATTTTCATACCTGCAGATCTCATCCCATTCTCCAATAAGCAGCCTAGTAATAATGCCTTGCAAGAGAGAAAGTCATCCTGTATGCAGATAACTGGGATCCTTCTCCCCGATCTTGCACTATAAGACCAAAAGCAATAGAAAACAAGGCTGCTAAATATGGTGTTTCCTAAAGGACTGCTAAAGAATAACCCATTTGCTCCACGTATTTGCCTTACCTGCCCCCTCCATTTACTTCTGCTAAATTCTGTTACTTAATTCTGCAGTTGTGCTTTAATGCAAAGTTGCCAGCAGTGAGGAAGGCTGGAAATGCTAAGTGGCTTTTGTTGATTTTGCTTTTTTTATTGCAGATTGATTACTGAGCCTGCTTACTGCTCCTGCTTTTCTAACAGTGCCTGGTTTCTCTGGGCACTATGGTTAAGCTTTACGTTGTTACTTCAGTAACATACCAGTTTACTGCAGGCCAGGTGTTATCCTTGAAGATATGGGTCTGTTCATGGATTTGTTATCTGTAATTACCCTGCACAAGCTAAACCTGGCTCTGACAGGACTCTTTCCTGGGGCTGCTCTGTGTGAGCGAGCAGGCCGGTCCCATGGCCGGCTGGGTTCCTATGCCGCCCATCGGCGCAGGATGAACGCGTTCTGCCTGCGCAGCCCGCGCTTCACTGAGGACTCGGCTCCCAACTACCACTTATATTTGCAAAATCAGACTGAGCACAGTTTGCACACAGGGCTGCCTCTGGGCACGTGTTTTCTCAGATCCAGTGCCTGTTCCATTTGAACAACATTCAGACTCTCATCCTCAGAAGGCGCCACTGACAGATCTGGGCCATAACAAGAGACAAAAGTTTGTTTTGGCAGCTCTCTTCCTATTTATACTCTTCTAAAAGAGAACATTTCTTCTTTACGAAAAGACCGTATATGTCTTAAAGAATACTTCTGAAACTTAAAGAATACTTAGGAAACACACGAACACGGTCTGCTCCCAGGCTACAGTCGCTCTCCTTTCTGCAGGGAACCCCTCCAGTTGAGGGCACTGAGGGGACAGGAGAATACCTGTAAGGTCCCTTGTCCTGTCCCCCATCATTCTAATAGTGGATCCTCAGAGAAAGAAGCCCCGGGGGCTGCGTGTGAAGGTCAGTCAGGCTGCAGTCACGTTTGTCCTGCAGAACTCCGGTGTCCAGAGCCGGGAGCAGTTGGGCCCCGGCGTTCTGGCGCAGGTGGTGTCGCGCATGACGCAGCTCCGGCGCCGCAAGCAGCGTGTCCTCTCCCCTCCAGACCAGTTTAATGACACAGCGTGGCCGTCGCCACGTAAGGCTGGCAGCAGCAACGTCTCTTCATGCTGCTTCACACCTCGATGTCTTCATGCCGCGCTGCCCCGTTTAGCTGCGGCCATCGCGGCCTTGTGGTGTTCTCTGAAGGGAGGAAACGCTGCAGGGAAAGCTCAGGCACTGAAACGCTGCAAAGCCCCAGACACAAAGATTAAAAGCAAACTCTGGGTGCCAAATGCCTGCTTTCTAAAGGCACTGAACAGTTTTAAGGCTAAGCCAGGCCACAGAAGGCCAAGTAAATGTACATACCCTTTTTATTACTTAGATGACCAGAATAGGGAGAATGGAAACAGCCTGTTATAGGTGAAACCAAATGAGATGTTGCCTAGTAACTCTCAGCAGGGAAGCATTTAAACCCAGCCACTTTAGTGAAGCTGATGTTCTGTCTCAAAGATTATTTTCTGTGAAAAAAAAATCACAAAGCAGGAAAGATCAATTTAACCCATGTATGATTTATTTTCCTCTTAGAGCAAACCAGGGTGACAATTCTTGGCACAATACGAAAGTATTTACAAACTTGTACAATGAAGGGCTGACCAGGCATGTTTTTAATGACAGGATCATTTTATTGAACGTTTTATTAAATGTTGCTTTTACCCCCAAATACAGAAAAATTCACATTCTTTTTTGAGATTCTGAAGTACACAAGTGATTGCAGAAGTCAGGAGACATTACACCAATCATTACATTGTTATAGTAATGTTTCTCTGACAGAAAGTTCCTACTCTACTTGAGGTCTGCTATTGGTCATGGAATCAAAGTCATTGATTTAAAGAAGAAAGAGTCCAGGTCTCCACTGGTTCCATTTCCCAGAATAGTTTTAAATTATGCCCCACTTCAGAATTTGCTTTTATGGTTCACAGAAAAGTGACTGATGTGGCCAAATGTCTCTCACATTAGAGGAGGGAGAGGAATCAGAGAGGAAATAAAAAAGTCAAAACCCTCACAAACCTTACTTGGATATCCATGTTATTTTTTGCTTTTCTTTACAAGAATATGGAGTCAAGATGTGGAAGTAAAAGCTCTGGCATGATCAGCAGTGTCTATCTGTATTCCTGGGTGCCACAACGAATGTCTTTAACATGTTCAGTTCAGCACAGGCAACGCCAGCTTCAGGAAAGCATCTCATTTCAATATTCTCAGTGCAGTTATGATGACAGCTATGAATCTGCCTATGTATTATCACACTTTTTTTTTTCTTTTTTAATGAAGAAATACAGTAAACACCAGCACTTACATCATTGCTTGTGGACCATGAAAAGGCAGATTGCCAAACATATATCACAAAAATAAGTATTTTATCAATACTAATATAAAGAACACTGCAAAAGTATAAGGAACTCAAAATTGAGCTTTATTTAAAAATATTGCTTTTCGCAAGTTTATTGTATGAACAGCAAAAGGAAGCCATGAAGATCCATCTCCTACCGACTGCAGCCTGGTTTGAAGCTCAGCGAGATGCTGTTGATGCAGAATCGCTGCCCAGAAGGTGCAGGACCATCATCAAACACATGGCCCAGGTGTGCGTGACACTGCAACAGAAAGAGCCATCTCCAGCACCAGCTTCTCAGACACAGGTTTCTGCACCCGCAGCGCTGCGCGTCCTGCTATGGCAGGGCTGACCACTGAGAGGGAGGAGAGCAGTTTCTCCCGCCTTTACTTGTGGGTTATCAAAGACCACAGAATCACAGAATGGTTGAGGTTGGAAGGGACCTCTGGAGATCATCTAGTCCAACCCCTCTGCTCCAGCAGGGACACCCAGAGCACAGGGTCCCATCCAGGTGGGTTTGGAAGATCTCCAGAGAAGGAGACTCCACAGCCTCCCTGGGCAGCCTGTTCCTGAGCTCTGTCTCTCTCACAGTGAGGAAGTTCTTCCTCACATGGAGATGGAACTTTCCATGTTCAACTATGTGTCAACTTGCATCCATTGCCCCTTGTCCTTCACTGCCACCACTGAGAAGATTCCGAGAAAGGACTTTCCTCTTTCAAAGGACAAACTCTGGGACCAGAATAAAACTTACAGGGAAAACGATCAATTCGCAGATCTTAATTGCAGGCTACTCTTCTAACAAGGGCAGCTGAGCAGATATAGAATGTCTCCAAAGATGCTTCGAGCAATGGACATAGAGTAATGCTTATAAAAATGTCTGACAAGGATTTGGAACAATAAGCCATTAAGAGATGGGTTAGTTTGAAATCAGTTTAGCCTCTGTAAACCAAAGCAATGCTGTGAAGGCCTAAAATATATATATTTAAGCAGTATTTGTATCTGAACATATGAAGGAGGTGGAGAGTATGGCTGATGGACAGTGGACAGTATATAGTGGTGTTTAGCCCAAGAGTGTTCAGGAGTGGCATTTAAAGGCATGAACTAAACACATAATATTTTTGACTGGAGCCAGATCACAGAGTTAATGGACAAAATAAAGACATTAACACATTAGAAGGTACGTGGCAGGTGCCTGGAGAAGACAACACACAGGAGAATGCACAGCACAGCATAAGGAACTGACTGCATGTCTGTAAAGCTGGCCCACAACAGGAGCACCAGTTGTGACAACGACACTCAACCGGGTTGCTTGTACATTGCATCAAGATATGTGCTATCCTGAATAAAGGAATTGGGGGGTGAATCCAGTGATGAATTGCACAGGTGGCAGGAAATATTTTGGGACTCGTTAGACTAGATATAAATTCTCAAGCAGTCACTTTTGGTCAGTGAATAAACATCAGTCTCCAAACAGACAAGAGCAAGTCAAATCTTTGTTTTTTTTTATATCTAATCTTTCTAGCATTAGAACTGATTATCTAGGGAGGTTGCGGGGTCTCTATCACTGTATTTTAAGCAGAGTTTGAGCAAACAAACTCAGACTGTATCAGGAGGCAGGGATCTTGTAAGGGAGCTGATGGATGCACTAAATCTGCAAGTTCCTTCCTGTTGTTTGTCCTCACTTACTGCAACTCACTTGCTGCTCCCTGAGTACATTTTCTGGACAAATTCCAGCCGCTGGCAGTATTTAAACAAGGATGCTCTCCTCGGTCACATCACCTTCTTAATTCAAAACGAACTGTCTGCATTTGATACTTGGAACTTTTCCCACATATGTGATGCCAGGAAGTGAAAGAGAATATTTGCAATATCTAATAATTCTCACTACTATGTTTGGTGGATTCATTCATGGATACAAATAAAACATATTTGCTAAGATTTGGATCCCTGGTGATCTTAGGCCTCACCTCCAAAATAAATATACCTGTTTGCAGACGACTTCAGTCCTTGTTGATCCCAGCGAGTCATCTGGTTTCCTCATGATATTGGTATTACTTTCATCTCTGCCACAAGTACCATAAGCTTCAGAAAAAGACGGCCATCCAGTCCCAGAATTGTACTTCTTTTCTGAACTATAACAGAAACCAGGTATCCTTGTTAATTAAGACCAAAGATATTACAAAAGCTTTGCTTTCAGCAATAAACTTGGTTTATTTCTTCATCCCTATCCTGTAGAACTTTTAGTAATATTTAGCACAGTGGAAAAATTCTTACTGGCATCAGACTGTGCTCGAACTTGTTTTCTGTATTTCTGATACTTGCCTAGCCCACAATTCTTGATCAGGCTGCAGTTGGAGCTTTTTCTTCATTATTTCTATTTCACTGACAGTTCAGCATTTTATAAAGCATGAAAAAATGTTTTTCCAATATGTGAGCATACTGGTAACCGAGTTGCATTTATAAAGTTGCAATTCAAAGCCTGCCTCAACACAGCAGAGCCTTGGGGAACAGAGCTTCAAAGAAACACAAAAACAGAATGAACACAGAGAACCGTTAGGCTGGCCCCTTAGGCCTGGTTCCTGTCTCATAATGGCTTCTGCCTACCGACTGCACAGTGACTCCAATATCAGAATAGGCTGGTAAATCAAATGGAGTTTTCCTCAAAACTTCCATCAAGCAAAGAAGAAATCTGGTAGCAGAGAAGTCTGGTGTTCCCTGGAGAAACCCACAGCCACAAGATGAAGATACTACAGACTGCTGCCTTGTGGACCCCTGCTGTTAATACACAGGCCTAGCAATCCAGTTTGGCTGCATATTAAAACTTGAGTGTATTGTAAATTATGACCAGAAAATATCTCCAGGCTGAACCATGCAGAAATAAAAAGTCCTCCTCTTTAAAATTTTAACAGCGAGAGATACTGTTATTTAGAGTACAGTGACTTACTGTGACTTTGAAGGCAAGCCATGAGCACACCCTTGCACACCAGGAAGCTCTCGCACCATTAAGATAAGTGGCCTGAAGAGCAACCACACCAGTTGTCCCCAGGTTCCCCGTGTCCCAGCCCATGTTCCTCGGCTTACAAAACCAATGCTCTTACTGGCACCTAGTGGTAGACGGCGACCTCAACACCACTGATAACTACCAGGGCGTACGGGACCGCTGAATGACTCAACACACATAACTGAAGGCAAAATACGTAGTGAAGAGAATAAT
>JAVCKT010009523.1:0-10224 GCA_032273925.1 Rhynchotus rufescens | reverse complement strand
TGGTTAAAAACCAATTAGTTAAAAAGGTTAAAAACCTTCTCTCTCCACCTCCAGGTAGAGGTTTGATTGGTAAGCTTCTGGAAGGAAGAAGTTCCACAATTTTCATCTCCTTTTGGTACAGGGCTGGTTTGTTTGCTTCCGCAGAAATATTTTATGGACTCCCAGAACAGGAAAATAGAGGGAACAACTGCCAGGAGTGGAGGCTCGGTAAGGCTCGCTGGAGAGGAAGCAGGGAGGTATCCCAGGGCAAACAGACTGCCAGGTTTGGAAGATCCTTGCCTGCCAGGCGGGGCTTTCTAAATACAGCGGTGCTGGAGCCCTGCCTCGGCTATAAAAAGTCCAGATGGGCTGTGACTTTGCTGTTGGTGAGGCAGAACCTTCTAGCAAGTGCTCCTATCTCTATCTGTGGATATTTTGGAGTAAACAACTGACCTCTTTGGCATCTTAATCCTCAAGGATTCTTCTTTTTCCTCCATGTTAATTGTAAATCTGTTCTTTCTTGTTGATGGATATAGTTCATAAGACACTTTTTGCCCAGTTTTGTTGTGTCATTTTAGCCTTCCAAGGTCAGCTGGGTTAGGCTGGGATATTTTCTTGCTCTGTCATCCTCACCAGTTATGTACTCTCCATCCTGAAGAAAGAAGTAGGTAACTGAAGAAACTTTTCTCCAGGACATTCTCATCTGCATATTAATTCTGGCAGTCCTAACACTGCATTGAGTTCAGACTATTTAGGTGCCAGAATCAGAACCAGTTTTACTAGGGTTGGAGTCCTCATCTTCTCTTGGAATTTCTGTGTAATTGCAGGGTATGTTTTCATCTGATGTCTTTTTGCTAGGAGGTTAATGGGGTGGTATCTCTGGGTGCTTCAAAAGAAAAATGCTGCAGTTCCCCTGCAGCTGAAAAGGATGTTAAAAGTGTGCTCTTCCAGAAAGAATCCCAGTAATTTCAGTACTAAGTTACTTCGTACTAATATTTGCAAAGTCAGGTCTTGATCAGCTTAGTCGACTGTCCTGTTCTGTGCATTGCCTTGTGTCAGGATCGGTCCATGTATTTGCTGCTCGGCCCTGCGGTCCTCTTGGATGACAATGGCAGGATGTCCCTTCCCGCTCCGAACGCTCCCGAACCAGAGAGTCAGCCAGCGGGCTCCAGCAGTGCCACAGGGACACTAAGGTTACAAAGCACCACGTTGGAAAGCAAAGGTTGCAACGTGATCGCATCTAGGTGCGTGTGAGGAGCTTCCTGAGGCAGCCATAGCATCACTCTGTGTTTTGCCTCCTGCAGTAGTGAGATGAGCAGTGTGGAATGCCCAAGGACCTTTTACTTGCTACGTGTTTTTTCTTGAAACCCAAAAGACCTTAAAAGGCAGGAATTTGGTGGAGATCCTGAGACAATTCTAGATGCAAAGGTCTGGAGCCTTCTGCCCTGAAAATACCTGAGCTGCTGATGCTGCCATGGAGGAGATGCAGGAGCATCGTTTCACCTGCCTCTTTTTACCCTGTTTTACAAATGCTCACGTGTCTAACACATTCCCAGTGCTGCATGTGGCAACATGCATAGGCAGGAGCTGAGCTGGCAGCTTTGGAACGTGCTAATCCCTAGCCCCCTCTTTGGGATTATCCTCCCTCATTGCATGCACACAAGACCTCCTGTGGCCTCCTGCCCCTGCATCCAGGTGCTCCACAGGCATGGGGAAAAGATGCTGATCAGAAGTTACTGTCTCATGATGCAGAGAGAAGGATTTTCTGTATTTCTCTTTCCTAAAGGACAAGGTTTTGGTATTTCCAGTGATGTGTTAATTTTCTGTGGCGTGTGTTTAGCAAGGGCTAACGAACTAAAGCTAAACTGCAACAGTAAGTGAAGTCCAGGTGGGAAAGTCCTGGTGGGCCAGGTCCTCTTACGAACACACCGACCTTCCTAATCCACGGGCTGACTCGAGCGTGCCGTAAGCTGGCGTTGGTGACACAGCAAAAGAAGCCAAGCTCCCAGGAGGCATAAAGTGGATTTATAGCTGCAGAGGCGCAGGCTGCTCTCTCCCGACGAGGCGGCAGTGCCTTCCCAGCGCCGCACAACCTTTGTGCTGAATCATGGTAGCGAACACCGAGCCGAGATTCCTGCGCTTGGAGCGCGTGCGCTCGCCTGCCTGGGTATCGGGAAGCCTCCTCCCACACCGGGGCTCTTCTCAGACATCGCTGCGTTGCAGGCTGGCTCTCCTACGTCTCTCTTCACTGCTGACCCTGAAAAGGTGTTTTAAGTGCTGCAGTTTTCCCTAGCCACATCCCTCTGCAATATCGTGTGCTGGCCAAGCCGCATATTGGTGACTGAAATGTGTGTGATTTAATAGCTTTCCTGGCATGCTGTTTCCAAAACATGTGGCAGGAAAAAAAAAAAAAAATGATTTTCCATCTCCAGGTGTTTGTTATTGGCTCTGTCCCTGGTCTTGAGCCTTGTAAAGGGCTCTTTGTTGAGCTGCTTTTCAGCTGCTTGCCCAGATCTGTGCCTGGGAAGGGCAGTGGGGTCGGATCGTCCTCGCTGCAGCTGCAGGTAGTGGGAAGGAAGATTGCTCTTTGCACTGTGATGCACCTGCCTCTTCTGGCGTTTCTACCTTCAGATTCCCGGGACTGTTTTGCTTTCCACAATCTCCACAAGCTAAGTAAACACTTTTTTCTAGGGCCTGCTTTACCAACCAGCATCTTAGATGTGGTACTTGAGCCTCGATCCCTCCTCAGGCTGACACACGTCACGCTGGGTTTGTGGGGGCAACCTGCAGAAGCCCCAGGGCATCCCTGGGGTGCCCGGGGTGGGATGGGCAGGGCAGCCGAAGCGGCTCTTCCCTGTGGCTCCCAGCAGTCATCCTGATTTTCCATGTGTCACTGGCCACCGGGAGCAAGAGCAGAGCCGTAGGGTCTGGGTGCAGGGGGTCTTGGCCTGTGTCAGTCTGTTTGCAGTAAAAAAAAAAAAAAAAAAAGGCAAGAAGCCATGGCCTTAATTCAATAAGATACTTAAATGTGTGCCTGCTCCTTAAGCACACCGAGAGACGGATTAAAATCATTAAGTCTCCTTACATCCTTGCGTTTAGGCATTTGGGGACAGACTTGCTGAGTCAGCCTGGGTATGTTAATTATGTGCAGGAAACTCCAGGGAATCTGCTTCCCTGGGGCTTGAGTGTCAAGTAGGGGGCAAGTCCTGTAAGAATAACTTGCATTTGGTATTCGAAAGAGAACCAATAATTTCTACTCACCCTTCCTTGGAGTAGTGATAAATAATGGATTTAGAGAACACTTGGACTGAGAGAGAGGTTAAGCCTCCGCAGCCGCCTTGTATTCGTGCCTGGAAGTGCTTAAAATGGACAGTCCTAGCAAAGAAAAGAAAAGCTTCTGGTCACAGTGTTGGATGCTCAGTTATTTAATTGTTCAGTTAGCTGTAGGCCATGTAGAATAACATAATTTTGTGTTATTTTGACTCAGTAACCGCTCTGCCGTTTTAGTACCTCTGTCTGTAGTACTGGGTGCCGAGTAAAGGAGACTCAGAGTGAAGAGCCAGGAGGGGTAATATATAAATCTGGTGGAAAGAGGCAATTAAAGGCAGTGCTGCGATAGAATGGAAAATAGACAATATTGAGCCTTACCAGAAACACCAACATAAACAGCAGCTACTGTGCAGTGTCTCCGAAGTGAACTCCATTGCTTTAAATAGCTGCATTCTCCAGAAAGCAGATGGGTTGTGAAACGTGTGAGCAGGCTTCCAGAAAACAGCTTGATCCGCAGGAACACGGCCGCGGTGGTGCTCCCCATCTTCTCCGAGCACAAAAGGGGCACACAAGACTTCTCACTGCTGTCGTATTTACAGCACGCAGAAAGGACCTGGAAAGTTGGATGAAGTGCAAGCCAAAAATAACTGAAAGTAATACTGTCTTTCAGGTATAACTGAATGGAGATGAATAGAAAGGAAGTGATATCTGAGATAAGCAGTGTGATAAACGCTAGCTTGCAGCTTTTAACCCGACAGCTGAGCAGATAGCACAGCAATCAAATGAACCCAGAAACCCAATTAATTAGAGAGGGCCCGAGCTCGCTCCACGCTCAGCAGCAGCAGCAAGTGCAACGGCTTCGTTTCTCACCACGAGGCCTGGCAAGGGCTGTGCCAAAACGTCCAGCTTTGCATTATAACTGCAGATGTGCTTGAATGCAAGGCCTGGGTCTGAGCACACCTCGTTTTGATGCAGTTGGTCTCCTGCAAGCTCAGCAGAAGCTCAGCACCGTCTCCTGCCTTTCCCCAGACATTTGTGTATCTGTTTGTTCCCTTCCTTTGTGAATGAGTGTGATCAGCCGTGGGCCAGGCATTGCACACTAAGCTCCTGTTTGCCGACACAAACTTGGCAATCGGCGCGAGCTGAGCATAGTTCTTGCATCAGGCAAGGCATCATGTGGTGTCTCAGTCGCGCTCTGAGCGAGAAGAAAAAAATGCAGATATTCCAGGATCCCTGGGAGGGACCATGAAAGCGTGAATATTTCCTAATATTAAGCTTGTTTGTTTTTCATTCTTCAGCCCTTCTTTTCCACCATAACCAAAGGAGTGAAGGATGAGGTGTTTATTATTTTTAACAGTTATATTTCGGCCTTCCTGGGATGCAAATAGAACCTCACAAGCCAGACGACTCGCTTCTGATGTGCTCTGGCTGCGCAGCCTCGGCTGAGCCCCTGCTTCAGACGCAGCCGCTTCTTGTCGAGCGAGAGCGGAGGCCGAAGCGGGACGGAGGAGAGAGCTCAGCCCGGGAATGAGGACATCCCATCTTGGCCACGGTGTTGTGCAGTGCAGAAAGAGGAGGGAAGCTGAGAGCTACAGCGTAACTGCACATCCCCAAACTCCTCTTTGGAGTTCATACTTTATGGCATCACGCTTTTCCATATGCAAGGACAAAAATCTGCAAAGATGTATGACTACAAAGTAGTTTAACTAGTGCTTGTTATGCAGCCCCCTTTACATTTCTGCATTTGTTAATGCTCTCATTAATAACCTGTGGATTTAGAGCAGCACAGTTGGGCAAAAGACTGATGTCGCTTTCATGTTGGAGGGCACCTTTGCCAAGAAATGCCAAGCACTCTTTTTAGCTAGAGGAATATCTTCTAAAAATACTGGTATTTCTGAAAAGATGAACTATACTGTAAAATGACAGGACTCTAAATCCCCTCCGGTGCTTTTTGAGGCTGCCTCCATGCAGAATATTTTCCCCTTTATTTAACATCACTGATACAAGTGATATCAGTTACACTGAAAGCACTGGCATAAAGAGAGCAGAGATGCCTTAATCACTGTGTCATCTAAATTTGTTCTAGTGACACGCTAGCAAAAGTGCCTGTATATTTGTCTCTACTAGCACTGGTGGGTTTTTTTAAAGCTAATTCAGATCTTTTTGAGAACATTCAGCATGCAGGACTGTTCACCATACGTTTTGTTCTGGCTTAATGATTTGGTTTGTGATTTCCTCACAAATCTAAAAAAGTAGCAAGCAGGTTTAGCAGCTGAACATCTTGGAGGAATGCGTTTCTGTCTTGCAAATTCTAGGTAAGACTGAAATTCCAGAAAAGCCAGTCTGTGTTGTATTCTGGTTATATATGTCATTTAAGAACCACAGAAGGGGAGAACTTCTATAAAAACCTGTTCCACAAACAATTCAAAATGGAGAAAACAGAGCAAGGATATTCAGGTGACTTTTATCTTCTGCTTTCTGAAATCCTACAAGTTAATTTAAAAAAAAAAAAAAAGAGGACCTTTGTGTTATATAAAATGGCATTGGATAGTCTAATAGAAGTCTACTTTTGAAGGAGAAGGGAATACAGTTCAGAAAATAATGGTATTTTCAGGGGGAAATTTATACAACTCTCTTTCATGTTAATGCAGACAAATGTAGAGATTCATATAATAACAGGAATTTGGGCATAAAGAAAGGAGACAAAACATTTTGCAAACAATACAAGTAATGTGAGAAGGTGCAGACCTTGGTCAAAGTTTCTTTCCATGATTTGGGTTTGCTGCTGCTTAGATTGCGACAACTCCCACTGCAGCCTAAACAGAAACCTCCCTCTGCTTTCTGGCTGCCTGTTTTCATAAAACTTGCAGAAATCTAATATCTTTAAGCCCATTCCCCTCTGCCGTATGTGGTTGAATTTGGACAATGGTCTCAAAACATATTTGGGTGGAGAAAAGGAAACAGGCAAGCAAAGGGAAGGCCCTGTCAAACGGACTTGCTTCCTTTGGTGGGGGGAATTCCTAGTTTATTAATTCGGAGCGTGCTTCTTTCCAGGATTAATAGAAGAGGAAATATAGCGCAAACGCCCTATAGAAAATTGTAAGTCTGTTTACCATCTACATGTTTTACTGCTGTGCTCTGAAATGTAATTGGGCTTCTGCTTTTCTTGGCTTGATCCTGTTTCCTGGATAATAGAATAATGTTAAGAAAATGAACACTGAGGTTTCCTTGTCAAGGACCTATTTCAAAGGAAATAGCTACAAGGCCCTAACAGCCAATATATTCATCATTTTCCAAGTCACGCTATTAATCCATGATTAGAAAACATTGTTTTATTCAATTTAGCTGCAGAGCAGGAGTATTTACCAGAAGACCCCTTGAGGTCCTTTTCAGCCTTTCATTCTCATATGCTATTTATGCCCATTCACTAGTTATTTTCCTGAATGGTATTTAACCACTCAGCCCAGCTAGACTAGGACTTTATTTAATTGCAGCTACGTTTTTCTCATTACAGAACCAGCAGAATTAGCAATAGATGCACCCTTGATTTGTATTAGCTGCCTTATTTATTTTAACTCCTTATATTTTCAAACAACGTGCTCGCCCTGCATGCTTTTAATGGATGAGCTGCCCGAGCGAGCGCCCCGGTGGAATGCAGCTTGTGGAAAGGTGGATGCAGCAAGCAGCCCCGGCACATCTGTCCGGATTGGGAAGACAGGCATCGACTCCCATGCCCGTTCCTGCGCTTTGCGTCGCTGCTCCGCGGACCTCTGTTTCACAAGGCTGGGCTTAAGGAGTTGCGATTGCAGCTGCCTCACATATTGCCATGCAAGTAGCTCCGTGTCCGTGCTGCGAGCGCTGGAGAATGCGAGTGTCTGGAGAAGAAGCCGACGATTTTATGGATACGCCACGGGCACGGATACCAGCGCGCTCAGCAAGGACAGGGCCACACGGCTGCTTTAAATGGAAACGCTTCTGGGAGGAAGGACAGGCAAATTGCTTGCAAGGCACAAGTAAATTATGTATCATCGCGGCATTAGCTCGGTGGGGAAGCCACAGACCTCCAGCCTGTGCTCCTGCTGCCTCTAGACACTGCTGTTCTTTTTGGCATTAAATGTCCTCTGATCTTATCATCTCCAGCAGAGTTTTCCATGCATGGAGCGCACAGACTGGGGCTTCACATGCACAGCTATAAACTCATGCAGTGACCTTTATCAAGAACATGTCAGGAGTTAAATCCACCAAAACAGGGGAGTTAAATAGTAAGCATATATACCCACATTCTCATGCCAGAGAGAGAATAAAGTAGAGGGAATTTTAAAAATTAAACAGTTACAGATCAAACAGTTCTATAACAGAATTTTTACATTTCAGATCATTTCTGCAAAATGTTGCATTTACAAGTTTTACCGGTCTGCTGTCAGGAACTTGCACAATGACTGACAAAAACCACAGCAGAAACCCACCCAGAGCCTCACAGCTTCGCATGACCCGGAGTTACGGCAGTAACAAGCAGAACAGATGGGGAGAGGAGAAGTGGAGGCGAGGGCAAAAGAGCATGACTGGTACTGGAATTTTGCAGTAAAATGGGGAAAGGCTGGAGGGCGCATGCCCTGGATGTCACCTCGGAGTGGGAGAGGCACGAGGAGCAGCTCTGGACTCAGCAATGAGGAGCCTCTTGGAAGGCCGAGACAGAGGGAGTCAAGGAGAGGCCTCCACAGACTCCACGAGAAGAGCTGGACACAAGTCCAAGGAGCAAAGATGTGCAATGAAAACAAGGAGGATAATTTTGAGCTGGATCCTGAAGCCACTGAAAGCCTTGGGATGCTCAAGGTCATTTTGTTTTCTCAGCAAGAGCCCAAATCAGGACTTTCGGAGCTGTGTTTGGAGTCTCGGCTGTGCCACCACATCTTCATGCTGTGGCGTACGATTTTATATATATATATATAAATATAAAATACAAAAAAAAACCCCGTATTTTTATATAAATAGAAAAAAATATATACTGTTTTATACATCAGAAAAAATGACCCAATGTCTGAAAATTGAAAATTTTTCTAGTTAAGCCCTGATTTGGACTCATGCTGGGGAGCAAGGCTCTAGGAGGAGCGCTTGAGAAGCGCCCGCCGCTCTCCAGGGAAATCGCTTTGGCTCGTGCGGTGAGAAGACAACCAGGCTGGATGCACAGGACAGGTAACATTTTTCCATTTAGAAAAAGCCCTTCTAAGGCAAAAACGCAGCTCTTCTGAGGGCTGTTCTCGCAGCCCGAGCCGGAGCAGCAGGCTGCCATGCACGGGAGCAGCCGGGAAGCAGGGACCAGCTGGGAGAAAACAACCTCTGACAAAGCAAGGTCGAGTTTTCGGAGCATCTCCCTTCATGCCACCGAGGGGTGGACAGGCCCTGGCTCTGCAAAGAGGAGCTCTGAATTCCCTAGCAATGCATTACAGGAGAAATGCCTTAAATAAGGCTGGCAGTGCCTTGCGTTTGGACATTCTCAACTAAATATAGAACATAAAGACTCCGCTGAAACAGCTATAGAGTTGTTGAACATATAGTACTAAGGTCAATTTATTCAGCTATGGAAGCTCAGTGGATGGCAAAGCAGAGGGAAAATAGCATTATATTTTCTCTTATATTTTTTTTTTTTTTGGTGTCAAAATCACCAACTCTTATCACCAAGCCCTTCAAAGCTGATGGGGCTTGTGAAGATCCTGACCCTTGTGAGCAACCACTCAAGATACTGCAAAGAGCAGATGCTTAAACATAAAACTGCCTCAGGAAAGCACAAGTGAGGAGAAAGACCAGAGCAGAGGGAAAAAAAAAAATGGGTCCAAGCACATTTGCACAAACAGCCCTTTTAATTCCAGAAAGGATGTGATGTTGCAACCAGCAGGAGTTGGCCAGCTGGGTGTGGGCACGAAGCGTTATTTCATTACAACTGCATTGAAGAAATAGGAGGGACCTTTAATTCTCGTTGTACTTGAAAAGAGCTGGATTCCCTTTGCCGGGGATCTCCGTAGTGTCTGCCAGCACCTTCGTGCTGAATGATGGAGAACGACTGCCCACAGGATGGTGATTTTTGTGCATTTGTTATCCTTGGTGATAAAAATGTGTGTCTCAAGATAGACATGGGGTTTATTTCCTTAGTTAAGCATTTCTTTAAAATACAAGCATAAGATAAAAATATAGATTCTACGAGCGTGCATGTTATTTGAAGGTTGTGCTTTATTTGTGAAGTAGGTGATGAAAGTCTGTGGCTCAGTTTCTTCAAACAGAGCGAGCAAGCTACAAAACTAGAGAAAAAAATAGCAGTTAGGGATTTAAATAATCGGCACAGTGAAGTGACTGCGAGGGACGTGAAGCTGGATGGGGCGAAAATGCCCCAAATTGCACCAAAACAGCGAGAACGGGCTGTGAAGCCCCTCAGCGTGCGGGTGACCCTCAGACCGGGGCTAGGAGAGAAGACCCCGCTTGTGTGGAGCGGGCTTTCCACAGGGAAACCCGGCCTGCTGCGGGCAGCTCCCGGCGTGTGGAAAACGGATGGGGTAAATCCAGCGAAAACAACGAGGTTTCAACCCAGAATGGTTTTGGAACGGTTCTGATCTGGCTTCGCATCTCCGAGGGGGCCTCGCTCGGCTTCTCTCGGCAACCCGCAGGCGTGAGAAGCCCAATTTAAAAAAATAATAAAAACCGTCTAAGAAGCCTATTTTAAAAAAATAATAAAAATCGTCTAAGAAGCCCATTAAAAAAATAATAATAATAAAAGCGGTGCCGTTCGCGGAGGGGGGCCCGTGAGACACGGGATGCTGCGGTGCGGGCCGCCACGGTCCCCGCGGCCTCCCCGGACACGGAGGCTCGGGGTGGGGGTCGAGGCCGCGGGGGGGGGGGGTAGGGCCGGACCCCCCCCCAGCACCGGGCCCGGGCCGGAGCCGCCGCGGCGGGCGGGGCGGCGGCGCCCCCCGCGGTGCCCACGTG
>JAVCKT010009521.1:0-16873 GCA_032273925.1 Rhynchotus rufescens | reverse complement strand
TTGGCTTTATCAAAAAAAGCTAAGAAAAATTTTTTTTTTAATTGTTTGAATTGACAAAAAAAAAAAAAAAAAAGACTTAAGTGATAGGTACTAAATTCCATCCATCAATCAAATTAAATGCTAATGCCTAGCTTTAGAAGATGTTTATTTAAAGAACAAAAAAATAAATTCACACTGCTTGCAAGAGCAATACTGGCTTAAACGTCAGACTGCTTAAAAAAACAATTCCAGAGGGCAGCTACAACTTTTCCTCCACTGAAAGACTGATGCAGCTCTCTTAAAATCCTTCTGCTGCATGTAATCTTCATCTGCCCCTGGCATAACTTCCCACACACACACAAAAAAATCTCTACAACAATCCTGTATACAGTTCAAGGCCAATCTACTGCTTTTCTATTTTTTCATCACAATCTCACTTAGTAGTAGCAGTGGATGACCATAAGAATCTGTATATAAACCTGATTTTTTTTCTTTTCATTTTTTTTTCTTGTAATTTTAGCCAGAACAACAGCCTTCAATTACTGTGCCCGTTTAAACAAGCTTTTTCTTGAGGAGAACAACCTTGGTGTTGAGTAGCTGTCAACAGCGTGAGGGAGGCAGCTGAGTCCCAAAATGTCACATCAAGAACTTCCTGGCAGCCTTTTCATAGACGTTAGCGCCACTGTGTTTCCTAAGAAGGTCCAAGGAATGTTCGTGTAGTTCAGGAGGACACTCGGATCCAAAGTGAAGGAGCACAAGGCAGCACTCCAGCACATCAGGGAAAGGGAAAGCCTGCAAAAAGAAAAATAAGGTGATACTTGTTACTTCCATCAGAACATTGAGCTGTAGCATGCTCAAGTAGCCAGCTCTAAAAACACTGCTTTAATTTTGAAGAGTAAAACCACAGGTCGGATGTATTCGCTCTTTTTCTAGGGAATTGGTTCATCTTTGACCAAGTTTGTTCCTTCTTGCTCTAACAGCATGACTACCTCTAAGTTGTGTTATTAACTAGATAAGGGGGGAGTGGTCAGGAGCCATGGTGTTCAAGTACTTGCCTCTTTTGAGAAGTTTTTACAGTTTCTGATCCATATAGGCTTTAAGTTTCTAAATTCTTTATCAAAACTATTTTTGTGTTTTGTTTGTATTTTGATAAAGAACAAGGGGTTACTTGCTTTTTTATTTGCTGGAATATTTTACCAGGTTTTCCCATGTGGGGCCTATACTTTCCACTGCACTGTCATGTGTGAAGCAAGTACTGCCCCAGCTGGATCCCACCCTGTGTGACTTGTTTCTCAAAATGACCAGGGGAAGGAGGATGTCTCTGCTTACCTCTGTCAGCCAGCCCACATCCACCCTGCCAGCACCAAGACAACGGTAAGTCACTTGCCTCTTACTAAGTGAGCGTTTCACTGGGGCGCAAGATTGTCTTTTTTTTCCTCAAATTCCAACACCGGTTCTGAAATCTTACCTTTAAACTGTCTGGGAATTCTGCAAGCTTCTGGTTTGCCTTTAGAAGCTGTTTTGTTAGCTCAGGGAGTGTAATGGGTTCCTTTGCTTCTGTTTGACTGTTGAAAAAAGAGCAGGTGTTATGAGTAACTGTTTTGCTTAAGTGATTGTACAGGCTCCCTTCTTTACTATGAACAGCATGTTAGACAAATGTTATATGCTCTAGCTCTTTCTTGCCCACGACCTAAATAATTCTTCAGCAAAGAAAAAGAACTCATATTGTACTTGTCCTTTTCATTATCTTCCTCTTTCAATTTGCTTTGTTTTTCATAGTATCAACACACCTTGTAGATAAGAAAGTTATTTAGCTATAGTAAGTTTAAAATACAGTAGTTCAACTCAAGAGAAACACAAGAGCTCTGAGCTGTATGTCTCCGGGTGATGCAGTTGAGAGCAGAATGAGTCTGAGCAAAATAACAAATTTGCTCCACAAATACAAAATATGGAAGCAACGCTTCAACTTTCTTTATGTCCCAGACTTACCACTTCATCTGGCTGCTGTCAGAGCCAGGCTTGTCTGACTCAGTCTCTGAGCTCTGTGGCACCCCACTTTCCTGGGTGCTCCCAGTTGTGCTTCCCTGGAGATTGTTCCTCTGATGCTGGCGGATCATCTCTGCTAAGATCTGCTGAACCTCTGCTATATCTCGCTGGGTACTTTGCAAAGAAGCAATCGCTTCTGAAAGCAGCACTTTGCAGCCACTCAGTTTTGACTGTCTGTCTTCCAGCTCTATTGAGCTGGCTCTGGAGTCACTTTCTGTCTCGCACCTATGAAGTTCAGCTGTAGGGTGAAGATTTTCATCCATCTCAACTGCAATTTGATCAGCAGTTTCTTCAAGGGAAGAACTTGAATTGCAGCTCACTTGGAGAGCTGTGTTCTCACTTGGAGCTGGCACACGATCCAATACAGCCTTCTGCACTTCTTTGGCAAGACAATCTTTGGGTGGATTCCACCACAGGTCATACAGCAGTCCATAAGCCACAAAGGCCTCTAAACTTCTGCAAGCCTCCATGCTCTGTGAATCTGTGCTGTCCAGTTTCTGTGTCAGGTTATCACAGCCTAATAAGGCAGAAAGAATTAAAAACAAGGATAAGGGTTTCCAAAGACAAAGACTAGAGCTGGTAAGTGAACTGGGAGACATAGATCAGATATTTATACTCAGACAGTGGCAGACGGATGCAGGTAGAGGGAAATACAGGCATCTCCTAAACACACCGCTTTGTCCTAGCTAGGACAAGACTGCATCTTCTCATTGTTGACCACAAAACTTTCTTGATCCTGAACTACACATCAGGATATTTGCTTGCACTGCACACTCTGGAAAATGATACGGATGAGCTTCCTTTCACATTCAGCAATTTTGAGCACTCAACAGTTCTTGCAGTAGCCAAACTGCACTGCTAATGACACAGACTTGGCATGGAAACAGAATGCTGCTAAAAGCCATAACTAAGAGCCATATTCATCAGGCTGTTGCACTCCTTTTAGAAGTGCCTACTAAATGTGCTGTTAATGGACATAAAACTGTTCACAAGGAAGATCCCCTGGGGTCCCCATTGGTACCAAGAGCTACACAAGAAGAGCCTTACCTTCAGGGAGGAGGATGCTGCACATCTCTTGCATCAGAGTGAAATTACCAGCATCGTAGCTGCGGGTCACAGCTCTGAGAAGGCTTTTCACTGCCTCATCCCATGCAGCAGCCTGGTAGCTCAGGAACGCGAGGGTCAGGTCATGGGAGATGTGGAAAAGCAGCTACAGGAAGCAGCAAGAGTTAATTAATAGCTTCACTGTGAAGTATGAATGACTCACCAGTTACCACCATTGTGGAAAAGCACAGAAGCACATGACTTAACAGCAATTTTAACGATGTTAATTTATGTAATTCCCTTTGTTCTGGAGACAAGGACTTTAGCATTATATGTTATTGTAAGATCAGCAACTGTGCTTGAGGCCCAGAAGGTGAATGAGAAGCAGGAGTACCTCAAAGGTCGGTGACTCACTAGGGTCAGAGCAGAGCTACAGCAGCACTGCTCTCTGAACAGACCTTCTGAACTCCAGCATATTTTAACAAGTTGCCTCTACTAACCATCCTATGTGAAAAATGGAATCACTGAGCTCTGCAATCACTCCCACTCAGCCAGCACATCTCATTGATCCCAGTGCTCATTGCTGAACAACTTCTGTCCTTACCCTGTGCAGAAACAAGCTGGCTCCTATGCAAGCTTCCCAGCTGCTTATCATCCACTTCTCCTATAAATTAACTCATCCTGCAGCAGAAACGAGTCCCCTGGAAATGGGTGGCCTACCACCACGAAGCAAGGCTACTGTGTGACAGATCTATGCCCAATTACCTGCTTGGGGTGCGTGTTGCTGGTTGAAGGAGGGTACTCGATGCTGCGCAGCTGCTCCCGTGCACATGTGGCTTGTTCAGTGGTGCTCATGCCCAGCGCACTCTGCCAGACTTCCACCACCATGTCAAGAAAGGAGGCCTCTTTGTTCACTTCCCAGCTGTGGTAACAGGGAGGTGAAGAGCTCTTCTGGTCAAAGGGTTTTCTTTCACTAAGGCATTTGCAGAGCAATTCGTTAAGGCAGAAAACAAGCCTTTGTCCCTTTAATAAGAGAACAAAAAGAAGAACATTAAACTGTTGCCAGAAGAAAATAACCCTTATTGGTCACAGAAGGCTAAATTTAAAAACATCCTGCCAGTAGTGCTGGTTAGTGACAGTTTCACAACTGCAGCTACCAAAGGACAAGACCAATCAAGTCAGGGAAGCTAAGGCCAGAGGCAACCTCAGAACAAGCCAAATTGCCCTTCTGCTCCCCAGGCCATGCAAAACCAGTTCCCAGGTTAAGTCTCAGCTGAGTTACGGTTAGCTTGCTCCTTCATTTAATGTAAACACTGAATCCTTCCAGTTCTTTCTTCTTAACATCAGTATTACATACTTAAAGAGAAATCAGAGCAAGAAAACCACACTACATCAATTACGCCGTAAACAAATGATACCTCTCTCAAATACCTCCCCTTTGTTTTCCCGTATTTTGCTATGAGACTTTCCCCCTTTTTCATGTTTTTACATGCCCAATTATTACTAAAAAGCATAGCACCCCCGTGCTTCCCCACTACAGGGCCTTGGGATCTACAGAGAGATGTGCTTGATTCAGGTGATCATGCAATAAACTGCCAGCAGAATGGTTTGAAGCAAAAACAGACCAGATAAACTACCTGTAGACTGTTAACACAGGGAAGAGATGCCAAGTTAATCAAGCTGACCAGGAGAGCTAAAATGCTAGAGAAAGAGAAGAGAAAAGAACCAGACTTACAAATAAAGTTTTCTGTTGCTGAAGAACTTCCTGAGCCCCCACCCAGTTCCTGGATGACAGCAGCTCTTGGGCACATCTGAAAGACAAAGTTGCTGACAGCTCCTCCTCTCCAGATATCATGGCCAGCTCAGCAGCAGTTTTAAGGGATGCCACGTCACCCTTTTTTGCCAGCACTTTGACTGCATCATAGGGCGAGGAAGCCCCTAAATAGCTAAAAGAGATAAAAGCAAATTGGCTTTAGGTTAGTATTAAGATACCATTTTTAAATGGCATTGCAGCAGTTCTAGTACAAACATATAAATGAAGATATATCTGTAGTTTGCACAAGTTCTCAAGAGTTCTCATCACTTTGCCTTTCTAAATTTAGGGTACCTCAGACAGACGATGCCTGATGTGGCGCAAAGCTCCAAAGGGAAAGCCTGCAGTTACACACTCTAGTAATCTGGACTGAAACCTCTTCTGCCATGTAAACCATGCACAGCTGACATGGGAAATTTAAATAAACAGATTTAAGAGGCCAAAGATTATACCAGCCTAGCAACTACATTTCTCTGTATTTCAGCTGGATCCTTTTAAAAGAAAGAAAGAAAGAAAAAAAAAACCACCACCACAAAAAAAAAAACATAGGCTGGAGATGGATGACCCAGTCACTAGGACATTAAAAAAATTGTTCTGCCACATTTCCAGTAAAAAGACTGGAAACAACAGACAGCTTCTTTACACATCCTAATCTCAGTCTTGTTAGCCTAATTTTCTGAGGCTTCCAGCAATGTCTTCAGAAAGAAGTGGCTCTGCCATAGTAGATAAATTGTCCTTCTGCTCTGAACTGCTCTTGGAAGCTTCTCTTCCCACTAACACTACAAAAATCTGGTGAGACCAGGCTCTGGAAGCACCCTAAGCAAATGATGTCCACTTTCTGAAAGCTACCAAATTTCATCTGTTAAAAATGCTATAAAAGCCAGGAACCTTCTTTATTTCAGATGTGGAATCAGTGCTCTCCTTTCTGCAGTAATACCTACCATTTGGCAGCCATGGAATAATGACCATCTTTCTCTAGAAGAGCTGCCCAGCGGGTGTAGAGGTCCTTCAGGACTGGATCTTCTGGACGCAGCCTAGCCTTAGCAATTACAATAGCCTCCCTAAGGCACGTAAGAGAAATCAGTTAGAAAACTTAATAGACTGTATACAAAAATAAATACCTTCCTCTTTCTTGACTACCATTTCTCTCACATTTTAAAAAAGAAACTGCCTCAAGTACTTTGGTCTCAAGAGCAAAGAAGATTTTTCTCATTAGATCTGACAGTCCATCTCCCGTTGTTAAAGTAGCATCACTTAAGGAAGCAAAAATGCTGATACTTCTGTCTGTCTGCACAATATATCATAAGGAATATTTTAAAGGAAGTTATTAATCTCATTTAGAGTAAACAAGAATTGCATGTTTCTTCCTAATCTTTTTTACTTACTATGACCCTCAGCATTGATATGTAGCAGAAGTAAGTAAATAATGTTTTTTTAAGTCATACTTGTGTGTAGGGTTGATTAGTTGTCAGTAAATACTCCTGCAAGTTCTGCAGTGCAGATATTCAGTACTTAGCAAGAAAAATGTGAAATCAAAGCTATTCAGTTATTGTGCCTGAAAACAACAACAATCTAAACAAAATACACAGCAACCTGTAAAAGTGGTTCACTTTCAGGAGCTCAACAGCCTCGTAAACCTTATGGATGGAGAGGAGGTGGGAAGCAGCCTTCACGTACTGCTCCTGAAAACACAGCTGCTTTGCAAAGGCTTCTACTGTCCACACCCAAGCCTGATATCCAACTGGAAAAGAGAAGGCAATACCATCAGGGACAAAGTTTTAAAACTGGAAGGATTTCTGTGAGACTGCTTTCTTCAACATGTATCAGCTCCAGACTCAGTTTTTCTCTCTTTACCATTTTAATGCACTTCACTGAGGCAGTAAAACACCCAAAAGCTTCAGCTTCAACATATCAGCAGGACTTCACTATCGGTAAAATAACTTAGTAGGGTATTTTAACCAACAGCAACATTGAAGGACTACAATATACTGCAGAGTATCAATTTTGTGCTTGGAAGTATGGACCTGTTCCTCTAAGAAGTCCCAAAGGACATCAGTCTTTATTCTTCTCTACTCCAAGCTAAGTGTTTGTGGGAAGATCCAGGTCTTAAAAAACTATGTTTGTTTTATGTTTGATTTGTGTCATCAGGCAGTTAAAGAACCAACATATTTCCAGTTCAGAATGATCAGAATGAGGTGAGCATTGGCAGCTAATTCCATTTGCTTACTTGTCACAAATATGAACATACCCATAGGTGAAATTGCTACTAGTTGGTCTGTCAGCTCTCCCCTCTCAGCAGCTGCCTGGAGAATGCCCTTCAGATCTCCTTTCCACAACATGAGCTGCTGAAATAGCTCCGGATGCCCATTCTCCAAGTGGTATTTTCCTGTTTGAGAGCAAACAAACTTTCTCATTACCTATCATATGAATCCAATAGTACTGATAGCCACAGTAAAATACGCTGGCAAAAAAAAAAAAAAGAGTTTGTTCAGATTTAAAGATCTTGCAAGTTGGCATCTGAAAGCCCTAACAGCTGTTTGGGAAAAACGAGTCCATCTTTCAAACCTGCATTCTTAATCCTGCACTTTTAAACTACAGTAAAGAAAACCTCAGCATCTTTCCTAAATTCTTTTCTCCCTGAATGCTGCTGTGATAATGGGCAATGGACATATTGTCAAACTGGCTTCATTATGCTACTTACCTTCCACATCCATCATCTTGTGCAGAGAGGCCCTGTCTGCAAACAGCCCCAAGTGGACGTGATCCTCAAGGTCAGAGGACAAACCCTCATTATGACCTATTGCAAATAAAGAGAAGGAATATTTGATTCTGGTGCAACAAGGGGTATTAGAATCTGCCACATCAATGTACTACTCCAGTAAACTCAACCATTGGAAATATCTATGCCTTCCACTTTTTTTTTTCCTGTAAATAGATTTAACAATTTAACAATTTCTTACATTTGAATGTCACGTAAGTCTGATTAAAAGGACCACCTTTGTGCAGAATATTTATTCAAAACCAAACACAGCAAGTTCCTTTTTAGCCTCTGAGCTTAAGACCAATACCTGGGGATTTCAGACATGTAGCAAGCTTCAAGCAGTCCTGATGCAATTCTTCTTTGGATCTGTGATCCATGGATGTGGTGAAGGGCAAAATTGAACGAGGCTTCCTTTTCTTCAGAGAGGAATCAGGACCTGAAAATTCAGTTACCTTTTAGTCACTGCTGCACACTTACAAGAGTCTCCTAAACCAGAACTATGTGATACGTTCCAAAGAAAACCTTGTTCCTCAGCAAGACAGAAAGCAAATACTAAAGTGGCACATGCATCTCTGTAGATACTGTCCTTCTGCACCACTTAATTGGTATCACATCAAGAAGGGAAGCTGCAGCCAGAAATTAGCAAAGAATGAGCAGCTCTGCTTGGATGCAAGCTGTTAAGAAATCACCCAAACATACTAACCTATTTTCTCTTTAGGCTGATCCTTTTTCACTAGGTTGACTTTCTGGACCACTAAAGGCTTTGTCAAGCCAATTGAAAAATAATCAGAAGAGATATCCTTGGACTCTGTGGACTCTGATTAAAAAAAAAAAGAACACATGGGAAAATCTAAAGCTGAATACGTCAAATATTCACATTATGTATAGAGAAAATAATCTTCACTTTGCCATAGAATGATAGTTTTCTTTTCTAGAGAAACGAAACAACAACAAAATGCTACAGAACTGTAAGAGAGCTAAAGCAGATGTCAATGAACATTAACAAAAGTCTATAAATATTACAAGATTCATCACTGGGAGGCAACACAGATCAAAAATTACACTGTTTCAGGACTAGCACCGCAGTAATTTTGTTCTTCATGCCAGAATCTTCTTCTCTATTTAAAAATACTGAGTCCCAAACAAGTTTTTAAGGGGTCTTGGGAAGCATATTTCCCTCAAGTGGAATATTAAAAATAAAGATTTATGAGAAAGTTAGCATGAAAATGTTAAGCTCGGTAATGTTTTGAGAGCTAAATAATAGGGGGAATACTTAACTAATACAATCTGATCATTACCTATCGTGGAGACTTTATCAGGTAGCTCTGCCTCCTGAGCTTCTTTTTCTCCTTCATGGTCTGAAACTCCATTTTCTTCTGCTAAAATTTCCTTCATGCTTTCATCTCCATTCATGGTGTCACTCAGATCTTGCTTGGATGTGTTTTTTCCTATAGGCTTTTTCTTCTTCTTTGTTTTGGCTTTGGGTTGCATACTTCTCTTCTTCTCTAATTCTATGCTCTTCTTGCCTGTAAAAGTTTTGCAAAAGTTACCCTGATATAATCTGTAGAGATTTTTATTATATTCATTGTCTGCCTCTCTATCAATATTTACTTTCCAAATACAATATAGTTCAGTTTAAACCTAGGCACAGTTCATTCCTAAGCAGACATTTAAATTAGACACAAAATCTTAATTATACAGTTTCATCATGGCAACTCTTTCCTCCTCTCTCCCGCTTTATCTCCCTGAAAGGATCTTTTGAATGTCTTACCCTGAGGAGGCCGCGTGTGCTCCTGCTTTGAGATGAGCCATTTGTGTACAGAAAAATCATCACCTCCTGTGTAAACAGAATCTGAATCCACTGGGGACCACTGGACACAGAGTAGCCGGCCCCGGTGCCCTCGGTAGTTGCAGAGCGGCTCTTCTTTCATAACATCCCATACCTTATAAAC
Source organism: Rhynchotus rufescens (assembly GCA_032273925.1). Taxonomy (NCBI): domain Eukaryota; kingdom Metazoa; phylum Chordata; class Aves; order Tinamiformes; family Tinamidae; genus Rhynchotus; species Rhynchotus rufescens. The sequence continues at coordinate 7,278 of JAVCKT010009521.1, read as the reverse complement.
ATGAAAACAAACAAACACAAACCCCACAAACAGTTACTCTGAAAGGCTCATCTTCCCCTAATATACATTTTCTCTTCAATGATTTGCACGTGTAGGAGCTTCTCTTCTAGGGTGTCTGAGCCACAGTACAAGTATTTCAAATGTCAACATGCAAAATGAAAAATCTCAGAACTTGTTTGCCCTGATACATTTGTATGATATATCCTTTTTCTGAGGTTCCTAAAGTGAAAACACAAATGATTCAACTTACGAATCAACTCCTTATTCATTAAGACTTGCCAACCGCCCAGCTTCCCTATACAGATTCTTCTAGGTTGGGAGTAAAAGTCCTCTTAGCAGTATTCTCATTTGTCCAATAGGAAACAGAAATAAAGCAAAAGGCAAAATTTTGCTCTACATTTCAGATATCCAAGACCAGCAGATGGATATCAACTGCAAATCTACAATAATTCAGGATTTTAGCTCTGTTGTACAGTCAGATTCCATGGCTCTAGAGAATGCATAACTTGAAACTAAGAGAAACATTTCTGAGTGGCTCTAGAGCAATACCTGAGCAGTGCCATCATAGCAAGCAGACACCAATCTTGCCTCGTGGTGAGGGCTCCAAGAAAGACTTGTGATTTTAGCTGTGTGCCCTGCCAGAGTTCGAAAAGGCTCTGTTATTGTCAAAGGAGTTTCTGAAGAGCCCTCTAAAAGAAAAGAACAAAAGGATAAAGTATGATTAGAATAATGGCTAACGAGACAAAGCAATGTAAAATAATATGTCAAGACTTAGAAGTATAATTCTGCAAGCCATTACCTACAATGCTCTTCAGATTATGCACGTAAATAGTAGCATTAACTGAGCCCGAAGCTATCAAGTAACTCAGCTCTGGCTGGCTCCCATGTTCATGATGCCAACGAATAGCATTGATCAGTTTATGATGCTGCTGGATAGTGCAGAGCAATTTCAAGTTTGGAGCTTGAAATATTTCAATTGAGCTGAAATGCGAAAACAACAATGTAAGAAATCCATCAGTGAGTGAAAATGGATTTTTTTATTATCTACAAGGAGAATGACAGAGCATGAAATAGAGTAACTAAGCTTTTGTTTCTGTATTTAACTCAGGCATTGGTTTAGTTCATCAGCAAAAATGTTTCAATCACCAGCGGACCACTGAAAAATGATTTAATATAATGTGGAGGATCCTCCACTCAAAAGCAACTAAACTAAGTAGCAGCAAAGAATGATATTCTATCACAAATGAGATATCTTGGCAGCACTCGGTTCAAAATTCCCCTTTCCAGTATTCCCAGAAATTTTATTGACATTAAACTGTGTTTTGTAGGTTAAAGAACAGAGATAAACTGGGGTGACAAAAAATACTTTTGTTTCCCTACATTGACTCTAGTCAAGATCAACTCATCCACAATTTTAACCTAGAAGTTGAACATACCCATCTTCATTACCAAGAGCCAAGAGTTTGCCATCTGGTTTCCAGCTGATCTCAGAACGTGCAGGCAGCTTGTGCTGTAGAAAGAAGACACAACTGTTGCCAACAATCTCCACAAACGTATGTCTTTACAGCAGCATTTTTTTAAGTTAATGTTTGCAACAACAAAACCAGCCCAGTAATTCAGGGAAGAAGCTATGATAGTTACCAGTGTCCCATAAAAACAAAACAAAATACTCACTTTGATTGAATTAGTGTCTCTGATGACTTTGTTGATGTCATTTGCTTCTCCACTAAGCTTCCAAGGGTTGTGTTGAAAAACAATACCTTCACCAGCACAGCTATATAAGGTTACAGAGGGCTGTTCACCTTCTCCTGTCCAACAAAGAAAAATGCTAAATATACTATGTTCTGCACTAGTTTTGCAGAAGTAATTACTCCCATTAAAAATCAAAACATTGTTTTAAAGGGCAATATATCTGCTTTGATTGCCTGTGATCTGGCAGCTACAAACTCTTGCAATACAGTCAACTGAAAGGATCTCCCATTTTTTATAACAGTTCTTTGCATAAAACCGTATCTGAGTAATTTTAAACTTACTCAGTCTTAAAACATAAACTTCTAAAATTTGGTTTTTTGGTCAGTACCAAAAAATAGTGATCCTTTTCCTAAGGAGGAAGGACACCAATTTCATGGCATCTGTGTACCATCATGGAAGTCCTACTCTGTCACAGGGCATGCAAGACTCACCAAGAGATAGAGGAGGAGTTGGAGGGCCCCAGGCTAGTGTGTATACAGTCTTCTTGTGGTAAGTACTGGAGATCTGAGGAGGCTTATTTTTAGCGCTGGGTAAGAAGACAGGAAGAAGGTACAGTTAAGATTTAAACAAAGAATACTGAACTTCTCAGGGGAGATATCTAATACAGACAAAGATTCAAGCAATATGCTTCTAGTGAGGAAAACAGACAACACATGCTTTAACATGCAACCAGCAACGATCCAGCCAAACCTTCTTTGATATTTCTAGGGCTCTACTAAAAATGTAACAAAACTATCCTGATAAGTTCCACCTGCACATGCAGGAAAGATCACGTCACGTAGGCATGGTGACATACAAGCAGAATGTGACTAATCAGTCATAGCAAAATTAATTTTGTGTCATGATTCCTAATCTTGAGCAGATGGAATAGAAAACCATTTCAAGTACAAAAACATTACTTCATTAATTTAACAAGCTTCTATTCGCTTCATCATCAAATCTATAATTTGTTCGTGAGGACACAGGCAATTTTAAAGGCTATTTTCTTACCTGCTGGAGAGGGTGTCAAATATGCCAACTTTTCCATCATCTGTTCCAAAAGCTAAGCAGCCTTCTTTGGTCGGATGCCACGATAACTGCAAGTAAAAGAGCAGAAAGAGCTTGGCTTTAGATATTTATTAGGTAGTTAGATATTAGATAAATTTATTATTAGATAGATCTATTATTAGATAGATTTAGATAGTTGGAAAAAAATAATCTTCAGAAGAGAAGAATGAGCAAAAGCGGGAGGAAAACAAAAGAAAAAGGAATCAAAAGCATACTTACTGCTGTAACCTTGGACTTTATGCTTTGCCAGAATGTTTTAATATCGTAGGTATTGCTCATGGACAAAGTATTCCACACCCGAATCATGCTGTCCCCAACACCGATGGCAAGACAGCCTGTGTCCACAGGGGAGAAGGCAAGGCTATAGACAAATCCCCCAAGCGAGGGCATTGTCCAGCTACAATCAAGAGTTGACAGGTCCCAACACTTCACCTGAAGAAATGTAGCAACAAGGAAGGAATGGGTCAATGCATGAGTGACTGGTACGATGAGAAGAAAGCACAAGTAAGATAAAGAGTCAAAAAGCCAGATTCGAGACTTGATATATTATTTTCAGTCACAATAGAATATGTCACAGACACGAGGCTACTTGGAAAACTGTAACAGAACAGGCAAAATCAGCACACTTCAATATTTCAGCTCCTCTTCTGACTCCAAATAAGAGACTCTGCTGCCTTAAAAAAAAAGTAAAATTAAGAAAAAATGAATAGATGCTACAGATCACGTAACGAGGTCTACAATCAGTACTGCTTTTCTTTTAAAAAAGGATACTTAGCTCTTACTAATGAATGAAATGAAACATAGAGTCAAAGGAGTTGGTAAGCACTCATTAATTGCTTACCATTTGATCAGGAAGGACATATACAATCTCTTCATTATAGTAAGATCTTGAGCTAATGAACTAATAAAAACATACACAACCAATGCTTAGAGCAAACTGTAACAATGCTGTAAGAAAATTGTGCAATAAACCCCCTTTTGGAGAAAGTCTGTGGCCATAAAAGAGATGATCTCAACCAACTGAAATGCAAAGGCACTGCTATTTTTACGCTGTTATCTAAATGGTTCTTACATCTCTGTCCATTGAAATAGAAAAGAGTAGCTCTTTATCTTGAATTTTCATGGAGCACAGATTGAACACAATTCGTGAGTGATTCTGTCCCTCTGAAGATCCTAGAAGTGTCCACTTGCGTTTCCCAGTTTGGGTCAAATCCCAGAGCAGTAATTCTCCCCTACAAATCAAAAGTGTGCAATTCATTGTTCACTTTTTAAAAGAACTTTGGCATATATCCAGCCTGTCTTCCATATATACACACTGCAAGTATAAGCAATACAAATATATGCACATCTCTGATATGTGCCTATACATATATACTTCTCGCCCTGACCTACAAGTGGAATCCACATTTTATCACATTCAAAGCTGTGATGCCATTTTCTCCCATTAAATACTAAATGAACAAAAATATTAGTAGTTCTTGTAGCATGCATTATTTCCATTTATCAGATAAATTCTAAGGTGAATAATTATTTTATATAAATTGGAATAACTCTTGTCTTCTCTCCAGTTACCCTGACAGAGACAGGAGGTGGGTGTATTCAAGGTTTCTTTTGTGGTTCTATCTTTAATTATCAATAATACATGCAGGGTTACTGAGTGCGCCAGATGACTATGTGCCATCCTTACCCAAAAGAGCTGGATACAAGTTCTTTGGAACGACCACAAGGCCAGTGAACAGTCAGCCAAATGCGCTCTTTCACAGCAGGATCAACGGCTCCACCTCTTCTCTTTGTGGGTGGCAACTTCAAAGTCATCACACCTATGGAACCAAAAGGGATCATCCAGATCTAGTGCCTCAAAATTCTCTGACAGTAAAGTCAGTCCTGCAAATCCAAAGTTTTAAGCACACTCTCCTGTGCTTTACATGTACTCTAGTTCCTACTTTCTAAATCACTGAAGTATATTTAGTTGGCTTCTACTCACCGAGGAATATACAGAGATCTGACTATCCCAGGCTGAAATCGACCACTATGGTTCTTTATCGTCTCCTCCTCCCCACTGTCCTTGTGCAAAGGGAAATCTTACTTTCTTAGAGGATGCATTCAAGTGATTTATTGCTTTCACAGATAAATTATTTTTGTAATGTCTAACATGAATTTTTATCTGCTTATTTCTTGTCCTACTCTTGTTGGACACCAAGAACATCCTAACTCTCCTCTTCTGACTTCTTTATGCCAAAAATAAAAAACAACTGCTAACCATCAAGCCTGGCATTGGGTACATTATGGACAGGATTATAGCAAGCAGATCTTTCATATTGTTATTACTTCACTTATTAATGTGAAGTAAATGTGTATTAATGTGTACTTATTAATGGTATTAATCTTACTTCTGCCTCTAGTACAGCTCCATATTCGTATGGTCTGATCTTTGCTTCCTGAAGCGAGGTAACAACCTTTCTTCACAGTTGTATCTTGTGTCGGATCCCCATTTGGAACTTCACTTTCTTCTAAAGGAAATATTGAATAGTGTCAAAATCATATTATACTTTAAAATTCAAGGTCTGTTAAAATCAGCTAAACCCGTATTGCCCTGTATCACAAAACATTGTAGTTTAACTCATCAGATGCCTCTGATTAGCTACTATCTTTCTATGAATAACGAGTTGAGTTGTCCAGGAGGAGGATTTATATATAAACTAAAAATCTTTACAAAGTGTGAATCGCTTCTGCATACCTTGCAGCTCATCTTGCCAAGCAGGTAGCCTTTCTTCACCAGGCACAGGGCACCAGGCCAGACAATGTATTTCATCGTCATGGCCTCTCAGCCGATGCAGAACTTCTCTTTTCCTGCTGATATCGATTATAACCACCATGCCATCCTTGTAGCTGAAAACAAAGATTGGAGTAAATAAAGAAACTCTTGGTCCTGATTTGTTTTCAAAGCCTGTTCTGAGGCTGTTAGCATTATCCATGTATGTCAGATAGGGAAGCCAAAGCACAGCAGCAATGGGACTGGAAAACTCATCAGCAGCTGGAACTCCAGTTCAGCGCTGGGATACACACAACTGCCTTTCCAAGTGTGATTGCACAGTGCTTTAGGCTTCGTGAATGAAATCAAATGTCATTAGTAACGTAGCTTTCAGACCTCACAAACAACAGTGGCTTTTACATACAGAAAACCTGCAGATCTTGCAGGTCTGTCTAATCTGAAAATTATTTCTGGAGTGTGGTGTACCAATGGAATGAAGAAGCAACAAAAACCAGCTGCCACGATCTCTTAGAAAACAATCATACAATTGTCTAATGAGCAAAAAATCAATTGCAAGGACCTTTCAAAAGAAGGATGGAAAGCAACCAAGTGATTAATATTTACCCAATGGCCACCAGGTTTTCATCATGAGGAGAACAAGTGAGGCAAAAAACTGTCCGAGGCTCTGGGAAGAATTGCTGGCTGTCATTTCTGTTATGCCAGTAACAGACAATTATTCCTTTCTCATCACCGGATACAACCAAATCTTTCACAAGAGGCGACCAATGCAACGCAGAGATTGTATTCTAAAGAAACAGAATCAAAACACATTTAAAGGAGCCTAGGAGGATGTTTCACTAGATTTATTCTGCAGATTGCTTAAATAATTAGAACAGAAAGAAGTGTATTCACTTGGTGGGGCGATTTTAAGGGGGCTGCGTTAAGTGGCCATGAGCACGTGCTAAACGCAGCGCCCCTTCCCGAAGCTCCGAGGACACCCAGTGTTGTTGCCTGGCTGCGGGTTTAACCTGGAGGGAAAAGCTGCCCACGGGAACGGAGCAGGTTGGCTGCAGGGGTTTGGACCCCGCGGCCACGCGGCCCTTTCCCCACCTGGTGCAGCGCGTGCTCGGCCACGGGCGCCAGGCCCAGCGCGTCCCACACCCGCACGGTGCCGTCGTCGGAGCTGCTGGCGCAGAGCGTGTCCTGCCCGGGGCAGTGGCAGAAGGTGAAGCCGGAGACCCGCTCCGTGTGGCCCACGAGCTCTCCTGCGGGAAGCGCCGCGGGAACGTCGGCCAGGGGCACGGTGCGCCTGGGCCCCCCTACACTGCCCAGACCCGATCCCTGTCCCCATCCCAATCCCAGTCCCTGTCCCGTTTCCCGTCCCCATCCCGGTCCCTGTCCCTTTTCCCATCCCCATCCCAGTCCCAGTCCTGTTTCCCATCCCCATCCCAGCCCTGGTCCTGTTTCCCGTCCCTATCCCCATCCCAATCCCCATCCCAGCCCCGGTCCCCTTTACCCACCCCAAACCCACCCCCGTCCCGTTTCCCATCCCTATCCCAGCCCCGATCCCTTTCCCCATCCCCATCCCAGTCCCAGTCCCGTTTCCCATCCCAGCTCCGGTCCTGTTTCCCATCCCGATCCCCATCCCGGTCCCAGTCCCGTTTCCCGTCCCCATCCCAGCCCCAGTCCCTTTTCCCATCCCCATCCCGGTCTCGTTTCCCGTCCCT
>JAVCKT010009519.1:389-29988 GCA_032273925.1 Rhynchotus rufescens | reverse complement strand
TGCCCAGGAGGATGCTGTGAGGGACAGTGTCAAAAGCCTTGCTCAAGTCCAGATACACCACATCGACCGCTCTGCCCCCATCTATCCAGCTAGACATTCCCTCATAGAAGGTGATCAGGTTAGTCAAGCATGAGCAACTATGCTCAATTGAGCAACTATGCTCAATGTTTTGCAATTCAGAACTAGGTATTAGTCTTCATTATGGTACCCAGCACTAACAGAAACTGTGATACGTAAAACACACGTGTTCATCCCAGCACATCTCAGTAGCGCTCACGAGCTGCCTAAGGATTCTCGGGCAACACTTGTATTTGGGTATCGAACACAAGAGAAAAACAAGGAAAGCAGCATGAATTCCAGGATTCAGAGAACACACCGGGAACACAACGTGATCCCCAGGGCAGGGGACACAGGAACATTCGGATCGCAGCTTCGTGAGTGCAGGGCTGCAGCAGGGCAAGGGCGAAGGACAACTGCCCTCAGAGGGGCGGAGCAGCGCGAGGGCCAGGGGGCTAAACCGACAGCCTGCCCGGAGCTCCCCCGCCCACCCAGTAACGGTGGCGTCCTGCCACGCCCAGTAACGGCCACGTCCTGCCCGGCTCCCCCTCATGACCGTTAACGCTCCCCCTCATGACCGTTAACGGTCAGTAACGGTCACGTCCTGCCTGTACTCCCCTACTCCCGCTTCCACAGGGCGGTAAGGACCACAGCCATCCACAGAGTAACAGCAACAGCGCAAGGAGGGGGCGCAGGGCGGACAGCCCTAGCACCAAGCACACAGCCATGTCCTTAGGACCTCCTCCCCTCCCTTGATCAAGCACGAGTTCTTCAACAGCCGAGACATTCACATGCAGTAAAGCACCACTCGAGAGTCTGTAAAACTTTAATTTATTCCCCTCCCAAGTATCCAGAATAGACCCTCTCAAGTTGGAGAAAAAGGTGACAGAGAGAGATTACCAAGATTACCGTTCACATGAAGAAGAAAAAGGTCACATACTACCAAGATTACACGGAAAACAACCCAAAAGTCCTATTTAATGGGATAGTGCAAGTTAACAGCATGTCTCTGGCAAGGATACCTTCATTTGGATTATAAAAGTTTTACAGAACACAGATCAAGAGTCTGGATGGGTCTCTGGTATTTTACTAGAGCATTAGGAACATACTATGTGAAAAATGCTGTACAGAATGACCCACCAAACAAATGTATTTACAAGCCTGGGGAGAAAAAATTATTTTTTCAATTTATTCAAAATAAAAATACACATAGAATTATGAAAATATAGGTTTACTATTTCCACCACACAGAAGTCAATGCTGCTCTCTGAAAGGCTTGCAGGATTATTTCAAGTTTCAAAGTTCGTCTTTTTCCCTCAACAAGGTGTACCTATGTTCACTGGGTGCAAGTTTCTGGAATGAACTCTCTGGTGGGCTGCTGGCTAAATCCTGTATTGCCTGAAAAACAGGACAAACAAAAGCACCGGTTAGACTCATTTTAATAATCAACTGCTTCCATTAATAGAACTTTTAACATCAAGTATGACACTGTACAGAGGTCCAGTGTTACCACAAGGGCAGCACTTTTGTTGAAGGCCCATCATAATTCTTCGATAGTTGGAATATACATCCACACATACATTAATTAGGCAGGTACGGTCATTCCCTTCATTAGCGCATCTCAAAAAAACCCTGCCATCACACTAGATTCTGCGAGGGACTAAAATGAAGTATTTTATCAATACTCAAGTATTTCTCATGAACACCAGCATGGGAGATGCATTAATGCTTCTTGCTGTCATGGTACTGGGGTGTGCATGTTTGTTTTGGAGGCACCTGGGCAAAAATGCCATTGCTCACACACTCAGCATTTTAAAATTATTTTCCTATGGAAATAATAAAAACAGATGCAGCCCAAAGAGACATTCATGACCTAAGACTGCAAATTCCAGTGTAACTGTAAGCCTAGTATACCCATTACACAGGCATGCATATCCTCTGCCCAAGGGCAGGGTGCCACATAAAGAAGAGACAGACACAGGTATATTCCAGGTAACTAGCATTTTTTATGCCTTTTTCAAGGCAAAAGGGAGACTGGAGCAAGTCTACAACTCTGGGCAACCCAACTGCCCAAACATGCAGCAGAGTGGAGGCAACGGAGGGGCATTCAGTTCCTTGGTCAACCTTCCTTCTCAGCAGTCGTCGCGGATATGCTCCTTGCCCAACACTGCTGTCCAGCCCAGAGCTCCGGACTAGCCTGCCCTCGTCCCCAGCATTACCCAGCCCTGCTTCCTGTGTCTCCTCCTCCTGACCTGACGCCAAGTTGCTCAACGATTCCCTATGGAACACAAAGGGTTACCGATGAAGTGAATCACCACTGGCACAACCCTGGGAGGTGTTTCCAAAGCACGGAAATGCAGTCACGCTCACTGCCCAGGGCAGCCTCTGTCTCTCCCTGCCTACCTTGCCTCCGCTCCAGGCCTGCTGCTTCCAAACACGGCACCGCCTGACACACAGGTCCGACTGCCTCTTCCCCCGGGAATCCCAGAGCCAGTTAAGCCCTTCCTTTGGGGCAAGGTCAGAACAGCATGGAGCTGACCATGTTCCAGGGTCCAGAACGACACCGATCTCTCTGTTTGTCCCTTGTACCAGTCACAACCACCCAGCTGCCGTAAAGCAAAGCCCATGCTGGGGCAGTCCCAGCTTAGCAACCCACAGGCCTTTGTTCAGGGGCCTCTTTAGTATCCACTCTTTGCATTATATATTACTAACTTCATTCTCCAGGGCTTCCGTGCTTTGATTTTTATTTAATTTTGAGCAGGGCCGCAGGAGACTACACTGCTGCCATTAAGCACAGGGCCATCCTTGCCACATAGATAATTTGCCCATAGATAATCAGGTAAATGAGCCTCTAGCCATATGCCTCCTCTGTCCCTAAGCCACAGGGTCTGAGCTAGTCCAAGGGCACCCAAATACAAGGGCAGAGGGGCTCCTCTGGGACCAACTGGGCCTTTTCAATACCAGACAATGCAACAGTTTAAAAATGTGTATTTGTATGTATTTCTTTATAGGGGATCCAAGAAGGTGGTGTGACTTGTCTGTGAAATTGTCTGGCATTTTGCACTTTTACAGCAGGATGGCAAGAACATGACCAGGACAGAAGGCTAAGCCATGGCTGGGAGACTGGTAGGAGCAAAGAGAAGGGGGGTGATGAGGTCCCATTCTCCCTTGTGGGTCAAATTAAGCACTGAGCTGCTCCCAAGCTCCACCTGTATAAGGAACTACTTGTTGGCTCCTAAAGAGATCCCAGGAGTGACCCACTTCCGTGCATGGAGATATGGAGTAGAATAGCCCTTGAATAATCTAAACAGCCCAATGCAGCCTGTGACCGCTGCTATTAATGCTGCTTATTAGCCACATTAATAAAAGTGGCAAGGCCTGTTACCAATTATCCATCTTTTGTTGATGCTCTAGTAACCTCCTGCTCGGATTGGTGACTACACGCAAATAAAACACTTCTTTAGGTTTAATCTTCTTCTCACCTCAGCCCAACACCTCCCCACTCTGCCTCACTGGAGAAAATGGGTATTTTTACACCCTTCCTCTACTCAAGGCAAGCAAATTGTTCTTCCCCTAATGCTCTCCTTGTGTTCAACCAAAGATTTATTTAAAAAAAAAAAAAGAGTCAAGCAGAAGTAGTAATATTGTATTTCTATAAACCTATTTTTCTTTCAGGAAATCTTTCATTCATCCAAATACACACACACACACACACACACATAAATATGTTAAAAATAGTATGTTTTACAAAGAAGAGCAGACAAGTTGAATTAATCTATTGTAGCCTTACCTGGCCAGGTGCTACATCAGTTGGATCAGGGCCATGATGAAACTCCCTGTGCAACTTTCCAGAATGCAAGTCTAGCACAAATTGCTTCAGTTTCCCTGGAACTCTGCAAGGAAGCAGGCAGGAAGCAGAGGTTACACACTGCACCCCAGGGCCGGGACGCAGGGCCGCGCTGAGCGCTCCTCATGCGCAGCGCGTCCTCTCCCACGCCGCTAATACATGACAGGAGGTTTGTGAACACATCCCACCAGCTGCTTCTCCTTTCCACGGAAAGGAAATGGTCTCCAGTTTCTAATGTCTCCACTATCTTGGGAGAGCACGGAATGATTTCATCATTTCAGCACCTGGCACAGAGCTCTGCTAGGTGGTAACTGCATCCGCAAGGTCCCAACCACGCAGGTCCCAAACGCAGAGCTCACACCTACAAACACTGGTTGGGCTGCAGTACTGAGCAAACATCTTGGGAAGGTTCCCCAGGGCCCGAGTAGCTGCATATGCCCCAGAAGGAAACACTAAGAGGGCGTCAATTTAAATCTCCTCTGAGATCATCTACTGTCACCCACAGCAAATGTGCTGAGCGACAGCATCCGCTTTCATCTGTGAAGCGTCAAACCATAAAGGCTAAAAGCAAGAGTTGATCTAGTAATTACTGAAGATGAGGTCAAAAAGTAACGCGAGCACCGTGCATACAAACACAAACGAGTTTCTGTATAAGGAGCAGGTTTTGTAAGGAGCCTTCTCGGGGCAATCATCAAGTTTAGGGCAAAGGTGCACACTGAGGCTGATACAACAGTGCTACGGATTAGAGAACTGCTGAATGAAACGCAGACCAGCACCAAACCAGCAGCTATCACTGCACTAACGTGATGCCTAACTACCTCATCAGTTTTACCACGGCACATGTATGTACTACAGTGGTGCACAGTTGTATTAAGGGCCCTCTTCCCTTAACAGGATCAGGAATTGCACTGATGTGGATAAGGGGATTCATAGCCCATTCTCAGGGCAGCAGATTCACTGCCCCCCACTTTAACCTGGGGCTCCCTGCTCAGGTCTAAGCCCTAAATTCAGCCACATGCAAGAGACATCCCATCCTGTCCTCCTCTGTCCTCATACAATAGAGGCATTTAGGGCCTCCTGAAAGAATCATCTGAAACAGACAGAAATGAGATGCACCTCTGAGTCACAGGGACTGGTCTTTATGCACAAAGATCCTATTCCCAGGAAACTCGAGCAGGGAAGCTGCTGAAGAGTCATTTCCCTCCTCACCCACCAAGCGAGGTCATCACAGGAGAAAACCACCACCCTGAAGGAGCTTTTCTAAACCATCTTGGCTCATCAAAGATGAGCAAACCATCTTTGCTCATCTTTCTTTGCTCAGAAATCCTCAACAGTGACAAACAGGGATAGCCTGCCTGTCCAAAATGGACAAGTTTGTCCAAAATGAGCCTTCACTCCTCAATGAGCCATGAAGACACTTATACCTCCTACGACTGCTTTTGTGGGGGTGCAAGGTAGAGACAGGCTGACGCAAAGCGGGGTTATCGGTGGGATTTCACCAGGAGCACTCACACCTAATGCAGAGCTATAGGCCCCACTGGACTCAGGAAGCTTCAGACACCCCAAGCCACAAGGGCTTCCCTGCCAGCACCCCAGGACTGAGCAGAACAGCACAGGATGTTAAAACTGCCCAGCAGAAAGAACCAAACCAGCAGTCTGGAGATTCTTATGCCCTGTGTTTTACCATATTCATGGCATAACACAGCAGTTAAGAGGTCTATATGAAACTCTAAAGCTTTCAACGCTAGTATTTTTAGACCACCGTTAAAAATACCAAGTCGGAGTAAATACCTAGCTGCTATGAAAACAGCAAAACCTAGAATAAAAGAATAGCAGCAGGCACAGACATCACATGAGATTCTCTTTTACTTTAAAGCAATACGACTCCACTTAAAACCTCACACCAATTTACGTCACCTCAGGCTTTGACAGCAAATCATACACAGACGAGTCCTACCTACCCCAGAGTCATTCATCTTCCTGTAACAGTATTGCTTAAAATATAAGCACTTTTTTTTTTTCCTCTCCTCACTTTTCTTGACAAGAAGTTCATGGGGAGGCGGGAAGGGGAGCACCAAAAGAAAAAAGGTACTTACAACAGGTCGCTGAAGTCGGGAAAGACATACATGTGCCTAAAGCTGTCGATGGCAATAACAGGACAGTCTGCTGGAGTCTTCTGGATGTGCAGGAGTGGGTGCCTGAACTTATCACAGTCAGCGTGCAGGAAGTTTATTGTACCTTAAATTGTGAGCACATGCAGAAGTTAGGGTGAGATTTTGTTCATATCCTGAAAACTTCAGTACTTTCATAACTATAAAGGTGTAGGTATTACACAGATAGGGCAACATGCAAAATGTCAAAGTTATTTTAAGTAGTTAATCCCAACAAAATCCGAAGTAACAGCTTTTCTGCTGATAGTTCTGCCTGTGACACAAACTGATGTTTTGTTTAATGACCTCTCAAATTACATGACCTCATTTAGATAAGAATTACTGAAATGTTTACTTAATTATTTTTGTTCTATTTTAATCATTTCCACAGGATTCAGCCCTCATCGAGGAAAGCCCTTCACTCAAGAGCTTTAAAACCATCTTTGAAAACAAAAACCAACAAATCCCCCCCGTATCAATAAAAACCATCAAACAGTAAGGAGTTACTACAAACCCTTTTCACTTATTAACTGTCGTGCAACCTCCTGTTGGAACTTCTCTAAACTCTCCAAGTCATCCTTCATATGGAAAAGGATGAGGAAAGGCAGCCCTTCTTCCGTCAGCTCCTGCACAGGAAACACAACCATTTCTTTAATTCTTAAAGGATACCTAAGTGATTCCAGCAATATTCACATTCAGTGAGATCTCTGCTGTAAGGACAGCAGAAAGAGCAGGATGAAAGGGTAACTGCTGAGAATTCACCTGAAATAGCAGGGTGACACACAGCAGGTGTCCTTCCTTCACATAAAGCAATTAATAATACACACATATATATATTCCTTATCAACATTTGGGGAATAGATGAATGTGCATTTGAGTATTTGTTCAAAAAGAAAAGACACAAAAGAACTCCTCCAAAAGCCAGAGGTAACGACAGAGCCACAGTCAAGGCAGTCCCCTTATTAGATTCACCTGCTAACGAGTAGAACTGCTGAACAATTAAAGCAAAAAAATTAAGAACAAATGAATAGCTTTGTTGGATGCTTTACTTCTTCACAGACTGCACTCCTATGGACAAATAAATGTAGGTACTCTGACTGTTTCACTCAGGATTTTTATTGCCTTACTCCAAAAGTGATTATTAAGCAATTTTGAACAGCAACTCAACACATGAGAATAGGAGAAATAATCATTTACTGTTTAACAACTACCTGCCACCTCACCACCTTCCACTTGTATAGCTGGTGTACAAACAGTGCTGCTATTCCTTTGGTACTGTTTGAGACAGTAAAATCTGTGCTTCGGGAGAAAGATAGGGAGCATTTATTTGATCCCCAAAGACAGCTGTTTCCTGGGATATTTTCAATTTGCAGAAAGCTGGAAGAAACCCTTTCCATAGCAGCGAGCAGCCAGTGAGAGGCTATGTATGTGAGAGGCTGTCACCAGATAATGGAAAGAGAGAAAATGAGGGGAGAAAAGTGCAGTTTGCAGAGGCCAAGTTTAAATCAAACATAGTTTGTGCTGGAAATCTGTCTTTAACTTATTTCTACAATATCAAAAACGTGGCATAACATTCACAGCACTTCACATCTTTGCTCTGCAGTATTGTGCAGGGTACATTAAGAGTCTTAACATCCCAGCAGGCAGAAGCATCTCCATGTGGGCATGTTTAAATTCGTTCTGCTTAGTGGCAACACTGACATTTTTTATAAATGTTGCCAAAATGTCAAGTGGGAACCACTTGGGACTGTAAACATCTCCCTAAGTAAACAGGAATAGAAGTTTACATGGGAAAAAAAATAAATCAGGACCAATGTGATACAAACTGACAAGGATGAGCTTTGGCTGCTAAGGCCAGGTTCCAACTTCACCACGGGAAAAGCACACTGAAAACCCAAATCACATAGTCCTAAAAACGTTGACAGGTGGCATCTTTTATACACTGAGATGCAAATGAAGAATTAAAAAATGTTTAACTAGGGGACCTTTCCAATATAGCTTGGCAGTGTTGACTAGATGGCTGCACTCAACCTCTTCTGTTCATCCCATCCAGTCTCTCTGTTGGGTTTCCTGATCTAGGCTTACTGTTCTGCGTGCCTAAAACAGCTACCACAGCCATGTTTTAGATGCTGTACACACAGAATGAAGTCCTGGAGGAAAAAAAAGTTTTTAAATTAGGGGAGGGTAAATATTTGTGGCTGAGGTTTATAAATTAGAAGCAAATAATCGATTCTTGATCATACAATTGGTTGTTTTCCAATCCCATGTAAACAACGCCGTGCAATCTGTTACCAACCTCATTGTTTTTTAGCAAATAATGTGGCTAAGTTACAAATACTCCTCCTGAGGTACTGTGCACTTGCTAATTGGTTTGCTTTCTGTTGGATATTTTACAAATAAATTATAATTTGGAGGTGGAAATGGATGAAACAGAAGAACAAGTAATAAAGGAAGAGCACTGAAAGTAGCAGTGAAAAGAAAAAAGGTGCCTAGAAGCAATGCTCCCAATTCCATCTTATTAACTATAGCAAGAAGAAAAACGCTAGGGAAGGTAGATGCAAAACTAAAGATCAAGAATATTATCAGGGCTTAACAAAAGATATTGCATGATTTTTATTAAAATTCACAGAAGTGGCCATCCAATCTCCATTCAATACATTTATTCACTAGATAATCCATGGAAAGTGGTCACTATAACATGTATTTTTATATACATGACACTATCTACAATATATTAGGTATATTTTTACATGCATCTTTTCTACTCTGACTAGAAACACTTTCTCAAGTCCATACACAAAAGGCACATAAGCAACACTCATGTATTGGTTTTAAAACAAATTAGCATTTGGTCATAACCTCTGCCTACCGTGTTATTTTAAATTAATGGTATACCCTACCAAGACTTACACAGCCATATGTATGATGTACGCATATGTGCCTTTACACATGCACCTCTTTTCTCATTTTTACATCTTGAAGTGAGAATCCTCGGCAAATCTTTGGACCCTTCTAATATGAACTATATGCAGGATTATAGTCTTTTACTTTGCTACAGCATGAAATACTATGAATTTGCTTCCAGTGAGCTTCTAGGCTAACTAAAACAATCCAAAACAATGAAAAAAATACTAAATTACATCTATTTTCTGTAAAATGTAAAGCGTGCAGAGAGATGTTTTGCCATGGACTGAACACCTTGAAAACTACCTTTTGATTTTGAACTCCAGCTCCAGAAGAACAGTAGAAAGAAATTCTTACCTCCCCATTCTCAAATGTGATTTCTCGAACTAGAGGCACACATTTATCTTGTGTCCATGCATAAACCAAATCAAAATTGGTTAGGGAGCCTAGATACACCATATCTGGAGCATTGTCCTGTGGGAAAGACAGGCAACACTAGCTGAGAAACGGTACAAATGACACTAGCAACAAATAAGACCATTTACCTGACCTACAGGTACCTAAAAACCTACCTAAATAGGTATTTATACCAATACAGAAGGACATTTTTTCCAGCAACATTCAGTGGTTGTGCATGCAACATTTCTATGAACTACTGCACTGAAATACAGAGCGAATAAAATCTCTTATACAAACAACTGCATTTTCCAAGATAATTTAAGAAATGAAAAGGTATTTTGCTTCTAAAGTAGGAGTGATTAGAGTAAGTGCTATTTAGACTGCTGTCAGGTAAAGAAGCAGTATAACCACTCTTAAAAAAAAAATACTAAGACACATACTGCATGCAGATATAAAGTCCCTTCATGCTGATACTCATGAAGACTAATCAAGAAGGCATGGAAGTGCTACAAAGTGCTCTTTTACATCTGATTTCTCAGAGATACACACAAACTTTCTGATAAACAAAGATAAACATTAATTTCGAAGTCAGTGCTATCATCTTTTCATGTAATTATAATCTTAGTTAACACCAGGTGAAGCAGGGCCACGATCAAATACATCTAACTTTGGAAGTGCCCACACAAAACAGGTAATCTGATAAACTTTGTATACACAGGGGGTTTGAAACACTAGTTGTTCAGATTATAATTACATTCCTACAAAGTCCTGTACATTTCTTCTGGTCCTGCATTTTTTCCAAGTAAAACTACATCCAGGAGAGTTTGTTAACACGCGGGTCACTTTACCCAACATTTTTTGAGGAGCACAACGCTCATCCCAGTGGGCTAAGTCATGCAGGAGAGGCAAGCAACCCTCTGAGGCAAGCAACCCTCTGAGGCCCCCTACGGAGCAGGGGGTGCCCCAGCTAGTGAGGGTTCCCCATCTGGAGACCTTCACACCACAAAGCACGTTGTCTTTCTAGGCAAAATAATTGCTGAATGGTGAAATGTAAAGTGACAGATTTAGGTTTTGTCCACTTAAACACAAACAACACTGAGATCCTCATTTCACCAACTCAGAGACACTAGTTCCTATGATCCTAACTATTTCTTACAATATTTAATGATGAATTGAAATTTGTTATTTAAGATGCAGTAACATACTGATTGGTTTGAATATAGCCCCTGTTAATTGAGATTCACATAAAAGGAGAAGAAGTAGAATAAAATACTTGGTTCGGACTTACCCCTGGTGGCTTGTAGATTACATTGTCCCCGCTAAATCTCTCTGGTTTTGAAATATCCCTACAACAAACCAACCAGTAAGCATGTCTTGGTATAGACAAACATACCATAACTGTGTTACCAAAAAATCTTACCTCTCCTTTACTATTTCCCCCTGCAATATTCAGCAATTAAAGCAACGGATTGTAAAGTGACCCCACACAGACTTTGGTCTGGCTAGAGGAGAGGGCAGTAACACAGGCAACAAAAATTGTCTTTAAGACTGTAAGGTCCGGATTAAAAGCATGGGGGAACTGATGAACATTGGTACAACTTTTATTAAAGGACAGATTTGGAAAAAGCAGCAGCGAAGTGACACCACTGGAGAATCATCTTCAAATTGTAATTAATCAGATAATTCTTTAAGTTGTGAAAAAAAAAAACCCAAAAAAACCCTTTTTCTTCAGGAGAGAGAGACACTTTCTGTTTGTTTGCACTTATTCCTTCATGTACAATTGTTCACGCTGGAGCTGTTTAGGTCTTGGTCACCCTGATAAAGAAGGGCCTTGCACTGGAGTTCCACCTTCCTGGCACAGGTAACGGGCGGACGGGCAGCGACCAGGCCCGTCCCGACACCCGCTGGCTCCCCAGAGATGGGGGTCACAGCCCCCACTGCCGCCTCCGCACCTGGCGACAGGCCAATTCCTTCCCGCCTTTCAGTTGGATATTCCGCCTCAGGAAGCCACCCTGGCCCCCAGGCTCTGTGGTTCCCCACCCACCACGAAAGGAGCCTTTTGAAAGCTGCCAGCTCGCACCTCAGAAAGCAGCATCTCCCATTAAACCTAACAGAGCGCTGCATACTCAAAACAGCAAAGAGAAAAAATAAAGGACAACTCCCCAACCCCAAACTGCTCAAATATAACCATTATTCAAGAGTGATTAAGAGAGAGGAGAGGGGGGAAAAAAAGCCAAGCGTAAGTATCTCAATTAATCTCACTCTAAGAGGAGATGAATCCCTCAGAGTTCAGATGAAAGCAAGAGAATCGCTATTTGCCACCACGATCACGGAGCCAACGCCCCACATCCCAAACAATCTTTCAAACGATCTTTCCCTGAGCAGGAGTAAAGGAAAGACATGGAGGCCACCTGCCCAGCTATGGCTTAGCAGGGTCATAACGCAGCATAAATAAATAAAAGCTGGAGAGTGCAGGCTGCTGTGGGGCCCAAAGGTCGGTCCTCTTCTGGGCTCCTCCACTTCAGCTGCAGTAACTGTGCCTGACTTGCATCAGACAGGTCACATAACACAGGGACATCTCAACACAAAAATCACAAATCCCTGAATATATTCCTTTTAAAATTGCTACCAAAAATGATCCTCCTCAAAAAACAAACCAACCAGTGACAAAACCCATCACTCTCCCTTTTTGTTTAGGCAAAGATTCCTCTTGAGGCAGGTACCTGAAGGACAGGTAAGCAACTGCAGCCACACAAACCTGCCACAGATGCTTCAAATTAAGAGGGTTCTTAGACTACTAAAATCCAATTAAGAGAGTTCTTAGACTGACCATTCTCTTCCACAAATGATCTACATTTTATCATGGTCTTTTCAGACAAAAGTATTTTTTCTTTTTTCTGCATTTGGCTTCCTATGCCACGACTTGGTGGCACCATCCTCCTCCACTTCTGCATCTGCATGGTGGCACTATCCTCCTCCACACCACCATCCTCCTCCACTTCTGCAGACATTTTTCTTTCTCCCCTGTTGTACTTCTGTCTTCAAAAACTAACTGATGTT
The DNA here is from genome assembly GCA_032273925.1 of Rhynchotus rufescens. Lineage (NCBI taxonomy): Eukaryota > Metazoa > Chordata > Aves > Tinamiformes > Tinamidae > Rhynchotus > Rhynchotus rufescens. The sequence goes on along the minus strand of JAVCKT010009519.1, from coordinate 17,571 downwards.
TCTCTGCATTTTCTCCTGTAACTTACACAGTTCTTCTGCCTTGTTTTTCTTTCTCTGTGGTTACCTCTGATCTTAACAAAATTCTAAAAATCAGTTGTTTCAAGGACAGTCTTCCATATGCACAACCAGCAGCCGAGCACTATTAGCAAAGTTAAAAATAAGCAGCTTCTGAAAGCAAGCACAATTTTGCAGGAAATAGTTCTCCCATGACAGAACTTCATGAACTATTTTCTTTCCTGCCAAACTGACCATTTTCAGTTCTCGTTACTCTAGTAGAAGTCTGAACAGGAGCTGTCATGTTCCCATGCATCTGACGAGCACTTTGTCCATACCCTCCTCAGGAGGTGCCGTTGGGAGGCTCTTTGTCTCATTAGCAGAGTTTTTAAATGAAGAGTCTGACTGACCAGAGCCAGCAACGCACTGATCACTTGGCCAGTTACAACCTGTTCCAAAGCCAGTATCTTTCCTGGAAGTTAATTCACATACACTATATTTTAGGAAACTTGAAGACAGCAAAAGGAGAGACAAAACCCTGTTTAGTTCCTAGTATTCCCCTCTGGAACACTCGGCTTTAAAGCAGTAACAGTTCCAGGCTAGAAACAGAGCCAAAGTCTTGAGAAGAGTCTCGATAACCCTGCTGAGAAACCTGCAGCTACACCGGCTGACTACAAATAATAATAATAATAATAATAATAATAAAACAGATCAGTGTATAGTTATTGCAATGTCGGAAAGCTTTGCTAAGGACACTAGTGAGGCAAAAGCTTTCCAGGAGTAGAACACCTTTCCTCAGGATACGGATGAGCAGGAGGCCACCTGAGATGTTTCTAGCCAGCCTAAGCCACAGCTTCTACACAGCGGGGAACACGTGGCTACGGATACGGCACTGCCGAAAAACCCACGGCACAAGTCGAACTATTGGTGCAAAATTGCGTGTGGGAAAAGAACTGCTGCCACATACCTGAGAATCTACAGTTAAATACACTGTTTGTTTAAAGTAAAATGGATTCCTCGAGGGTTTGGGTAGGTAACTACCTACTCTGTGTGCGATGCACAAAACAGCACCATCCACTCCAGGTCCCAAACACATAAAGTCTTTGGATGTTACTTTGATGTAGCTAAACTGAGAAGCAGCACAAGAGTGGGTATTGTCAGCATGTCTGAAGCAGTGCCCTTGCAATCAGCAGAAGATAGTCCAAAACTGTATTTGGCCAGAGAGTAATCCACTTAATCAGAGCTTGCCTGCCAGCGGGGAGCTCCCAGAAATAAGCTTTACTACCAGGATCAATTCAGAAGAGATGAACGAAAGCATGTTAGACATTTTTGTGCTGTCAGAGAAGGGAGGACAGAGAGAAAGAAAGAATCCCCTTACAAGAAGCTTAAACCATTAAGCCTCCCTTGCTCCTTTCTCAGTGGAAACACCAGCACTGCGGGGTAGGCGCCACCTCCACGTCAAGCGGGCAAGGCCTCTACCAGCAAAGGCAGGGGCTGCACGCAGGCCTAGCAGCCAGCCTCAAATGGAGGCCTGCTTAAACAGACACTGCTCAGGGCTTAGTAGCACAAAGATAAGAATCCAAGCACTGCTACAGGCCCAGATCATCAACTTTTTCTGCTTTTCATCTTCACACTTTTTATTGACATATCTAAAACAATGTGCAGTAACTACACCAAGAACCGTACCCGACACTGGCCGTGGAAGCCTCTGCGTTTCTCACTACACCAACCTGACCTACAGCCAACTAAAGGACTAAATCCCTCGAACAACGGGATAGAGAACTTGAAATAAAAATGGTCACATTGCAAATAAAAAGTCAGTCTGTAAAGCTACAGAGCTGTTAAATCTCTGAAAAAGCCCCCAAACTTTTCCATACTTTTTTTCCTCCCCTCTCCCTCCAAGGAAGCAGGTCTTGGGATAAAACTGACTAGCCTCCCTCCCTAAAAACTCCCGCTTTACATTTAAACTATACTGATGAAGAGTGGGGAAAAAAAAAGAAAAAAAGTAAATCAAAGTCAGATTTCATAGTTCAGTCCCATTAAGACAGGAAGGATTTCCCCCTCCACCTCCCCTTCTCTGGTTTCTCTCAGTGTATTGACATTTTAAAATCTAATTCCTTCAGTTTTGACACAACGGAAGTATTAAAAGATACTTCAATTAAATTACATATAATTCATTAACATAATTTCAATAATGGAATTATTAAATCAATACATTTAAAAACTTACCCAAATGCAGACAGGAATACACAATCATCATGCAAAATATTTGCTACTCTTTCAAAAGTTCTGTAGTTGTCAGAGTCCTTTTGCTCAAAGTATCCAACAATATTTCTTCTACTGCGCTGTAAATCAGAATTTAACATTTTTAAATCTCAAATTACAAAAAAAAGTCATTACAAAGTCTTGTAAGCAAGCATCTTGTTTCACTTGAATTGATTTAATGGTAAAATAAGTAACTTGGCAGCAGTGCTATTCTGATAATCATAGAATCATAGAATGCCCAAGGTTGGAAGGGACCTCAGAGGTCATCGAGTCCAACCCCCCTGCACACGCAGGGTCACCTAGAGCATAAAATTAATGAAGTTGAAAGAACTATTAATATTGGAATTTGTAATATTGTAATAACAATTATTATTGATAACTGCAATAATAATTAATTTGCAATACTGTAATAATGACCTAGTTTCATTGCTAGTTTAAAACAAGTGCTCACAATACTTTGGAATGGAACTCTATACTCCCCCTACTCCTAAAACCAACATGTATTTCAAAGATACTATATTCCAAAAATAAAAACAAAATCCCCCAAACCAACCAAACAAAATACTACCCAAACATGCATACACTTTGAAGGACGAAAGATCAAGACTTACATCAAGAGCAGTTATTTCTTCCAAATCCTGCACTTCTTGGATAGGATTGCTCTTCTGTTGCCTGATATAATCTGCTATTGCTGTCACTGATCTCTGGCCCCTGTATTCCCTTTTCATCATCATTCCATTCCGGAAGAGCTTCAGGGTTGGGTATTTGCTTATTCTGTATCTCTGAGCTATGTCCGCTACGGAAATAAATCAAGAAAAAGACACAGAAATGAACACACTGAATGTGAAATGTTACACGTGCACGTACACACACCGCATGTGTGCGAGAGCGTTCACTTAGCTATAAATCAACAAGAGTAACCTGAAAAACACTGCAGAGAAGGGAGAGCTACTGTATTTCCACACTGTAGAATATGCCTAAGTCCAGGCTCATTTATCTAGCACCCTCTTCCCACAAGCAACTAGGAGAGCAATTTAAGAAACAGAGACAGCGTAAGTAGTAAACAAGGCAGGCAGGCAGCCAGGAAATCACTGGATCCATTGAACTGATATTTCAACTAACACCCAGATGAGAGTCCTACACAAGGACAAGTCCTACACTTTTTTTTTTTTTAAAAAAAGAAACAAAATGTAAAATGGAGGTACATGAAAAAAATATTTGAATTCACTCAGAAGTCAAACAGTGTAAATCTTAAATATTTCATTAAACTCTGACATTTGATACAGGTAGAGCTAACATAAGCAGAGCTATGGCAAAATTATATGCCTTTTAAAATTGAAAACACAATGCAAACACATGAAATACTAGTTGAATTCATTCACAGATCACATCTGCTAAAGTAAGCCCTAAAATAAATTTTAAGATATTTCCATTTTCACCGTACATTTTCCTCATGAAAATGGATTTGACCCAGAGATGGGAAATCTACCAAAAGAGAGAAAAAAAAAAAAGAAAAAAAAAAAGAAACTATGGCTGGAAGGTGTTTTTATTTTCTTTAAAAAATACAAGCCTTGCTTCTCCAAACAGCTTCAGATTTCGCTGCTCTAGGTTACCACTCAGAACAGCTTCCCAAGTTCACCTAACAGAGCAGCACGTGTTACCCAACATCTCAAGTCCAACTTAAATCTTACTGAGGTTAAGAAAGGGCCCAGGTATCACCCCACCATCACACCTCAGCCTCCTGCTCCAGCAGCCCAGGTCCCAACTCATACCACCACCAAAGAATGAGATCTTAAGTTTCCCAAAGAATTTTTGCTCTCCAAAAAGATGCCCACTAGGAGATGAACAGAGACTATTAACCTAAAAACCCCTTCTGTAATATAAACTACGACCTAAAGCAATTGATACACAGAACAGAGGGCTAGCATAATCTGAAAAGCTACCTTGAAGAAATATCAAAGCTACAAAAGTCAAAATTCATTCAAACAATCTCCGAAAATATCCGCAGTGACTTTTTCTAATGAGGTTCATCTACTGTCTGAAGCAGCAGAAACCCACGCTGCTGCGTTTTCTAACCTCTGTGGTTACATGGTGGCATTTACTGGGTTTGATGTTGAGAATATCTCAACTCTTCCCCCACCTCCTGTTTCAAAGGAGCCTTCTGTTTCATTCCTTCAGCTGCATGTTTCACCTTGGCACCACTAGATAAGTATTCTGATTGCTCACATGAGATATGATTATTTAAAACAAAACAACAAAAACTTATCCAAGTCCCTTATGCTATCTGCCAAGAACAAAAATGAAACCTGGTCTTGGTAAGTTTGGTAGGTTAAAATTTGGAGTATTTGTTATTTGCTCTATAAAAACCGAGAGTTTTCTTTCAGTTCAAGCTCACTTGAGGCATTTTCACCTGCTGCTTTGTCATTCAAAAAGCACTACATCCATGTTACTGATAATACTTTATAATACTATATCAATTCTCCCCAGTTAAACTACTCCTCCTATGACACCTGCACACAAGATAAGACCTCTGGTAATACTCAGAGAGTGTAGAGGTGAAGAGGATATTTAAATCAACTAACGTTTCCCCAGGAAAAAGGTTAATAGCAGCTTCTGCCTACTGGATCAAAAGAGGTAATAAGAAAAGGATTCAATGTTCTGCATAAAAGTCAGCTAACAAGAAGCTGGGAGCCAGCAATCTAGACCACCTTCTGCTGTTAAGGAGCACTCAAAACAACTACTCTATTCTGACAGGCTAGAAAAATTGTTCTCCTTCAAGAATCATTAACATCCTCACTGAACAACTTCCACTTTTTGTCTTGTGCCAAGATATCTCTTTTAGACTGTTTTTTTTTTTCCCCCAGCTTAAGTGGTAGGAATACAATAAAATCCTTCTATCTGCTTACAGTTTCAAGGCCATTTATACTCCATTTATGAACTCAAAACTTATCATAATGAGTTATTTTGCTTACGGAAGGAACAATAGTACTATAGTCTAAGTAGCTCCTCAAAGAACAGTATTAATAGACATTCAATGAATGGTCAGATCCCATGAAATAAGCAGGTCACTCTCCTATCCTCTTAACAGGGGGTCAATAACAATGTTTAAAATTTGTACTTAGTCACACTGACGCCTAACAACTACCCCTTCCAGAAAAGCATCTTAATATTGGCTGTAGGAGCAGACAGGATGTCCGCTTTGTCATTAAACAACAAACATTTGGCTACGCATCAATTTTTCTCTTTCATTTGCCTTGCCCTCAGAAGCTGGTGGGAGCTGTTGGGACCTGCAGATCACTGCAATAACAGTATGTTCAATGGAAAGTATCTGTGCCTGGCTGACCACTCAAAGTTATTCACAGAGGTCTTCTGAAAAACTGATCTCTCTATTAGAGTGGCAATCAGTTATGTGGGTTCCCTGCAGTCTTAGCTTCAAACTGAAGCAGAACATTTGCAAAGCAAATAACCTACCAGAGAACATCATGTAAGAGTGAACTATTAAGGGCACAAAACGTGCAGGTATTAACACCCCTTACCCCCACATTCTCTCCCAAAATAAAACCCACCACCACAACCTTGACTGCAAACTAGAGCAAACTGCTGCAGAAGGTCCATGAGGGACAGTACATTAACACACATTAGATGCTACTATTGGAAAGCTGCTACCACACGCATTAAAGTTAAAACTTTATCCCATCAAATGAGTGCTGTAAATCAGGAATCATGCCTCTGGCTTTGCTATTTTACCTCAAAAAGGCAACTCGGGGAGGAAGACTTGCTTTGTAACATTAGATTCCTATTTTTATTTCTCACATTTCACAGCTTGTGTAGGAGAAGTCATGTTCATCCACTTCTTAAGGACATAAAGACTAAATATAGTAAGTAGAGAGAGCTTATAGTACTCCAGTAACAAACACAGCAAAACTCCTCACTGCCTCATACTCACACTCAGCGCAGCAGCACCCAGCCTCAGGGCAGGGAGGACACTCTCTGCTGTGTCATCTCCTCCTCCATCCGGGGCCTGACTCTCTAACACACTCTGAAGAGCTCAACTCAGTGACTGGACGAGGAGGAGATTAAGCAAGAAGCTCCTAGAGTGCTTCAAGTATTTGCAAAAAAAGAGCTTTGAGGCACACAGCTGTTAAAGACAAGAACGTTTTATGATTAAACTCCTGGCACTCAGTAGCTCAAAGACTGTCGTCTCCTACTGTATTTCCTGCTTCTACCTCAAAGCAATGAAAAAGCTAAAAAAAAACCCCAAAAATAGCATTAAAGCCATTAGCTGCCATTAGCCTTATTGAAGAGAGCTGCTAAAACTTGAAAGTTTTTCTTCTTTCCCCAAAAGATTACACTAGAACAAGTCACCCAAGCAACCGTCAATTAAAAGTGTGCATATGTGTGTGTAATAGATATCTCAGCAAACAAAGTAGGAACTTCTGCTGTAAAAATAAACCTCAACAACACAGGCTGGTTCTCCTACAGTTTTCTGCAATAACTATCACTGATTAAAGAGACAGAAGATATAAAACAGTATAGGCAAAAGTTTATTTCAAGTATGTAGAGTGACTAGTTTAATAACCTGAGAGAAAAACAATCAAGAAATTTGCTATATCCACATTTATTTTCATAGTAGCAACGAGCTGTTTATTTGTGTACATCTTACAATAGAATGGATTTCAGGAAAAAAAGATAAATTCAGTAAGAAAAATTCAGGAAGGGTTGCACAGTAGACTTCACTTTAATACACTCCTCACAAATTCCTTTGACCTAATTCTTTACCTGCAAACTGACTTTTGGGGAGGGTAAGTTTGAACACCTAAAGCTCTACTTTTGCTTTAAGTCTCCCAAGCACGGCACACACTGCACAGGAAGATTATTCGAACTAGAAGAGAATACTGGATGTAAAAGAAGGAAGCTGACAAAGTCCAGTAATTTAGATCAGGGAAGGTATTCCCGACTCCAACTGCCATGATTCTAGAAGAAGCTGTTTCAGAAAGCCATCAGGAAAACAGAGAAATGTCAGTAAGAAAAAGGAATATCAATATTGGACCTAGAAGTTAAAAACATACCATATGAATTACTCTAAATGCAGATTGCCTGCCTGTTTGCTGCTGCTCTGGAAATGCTAGAGCTATATATGCAGTATAGCTCTAGCTATAGGCATGTTACAGAATCTTCTGCCTACAGCATAAATGCTATAGGCAGTTACAGAAGCTGTATATACCATGCACACTGTTATGTAGTATATTTAAGACAAAAAAAAAAATGTCTGCTTGGAGGAAAAGGCAACTTCATGCCTCGGAAGTGTCTCTCAAGCACATTCCAACTTCGATTTCAGTTTCCCAGTATGTCCCTACTGCTCCAGCATCAGAAAGCAGCTCCATGCTCCAAAGCTGTTTAAGTACCCCAAGGAGAATATTGATGGGCGAGCAGTGAGTTGACACTGGAAACTGCAAGGCCACTCACTGCTGATGTGGCAAGGACACGAGGTGGACACTTTCCCATAACAGCAAGGCAGGGAGGTGGGAAGTCTTGCAGGGCAGGGCGGTCTCACTTCACTAAAATTTGAGAACAATACCAAATTTTAGCTAAAGGCCTGATGCACTGGCAAAACTCGCTGAAGAAATCAAAACTCGCCTCACTGACAAGTGTAAAGAGCAGATCATCTCATGGAGCTTGCATAAAGATTCTGGAAAGATCAACTTACAAGGATGACCATAGTCACATCTTCTTCCTCTTAAGGGTACAAAGGAGAGGGTCCAATACTAAGGAGCTGAGCAGGGATCAGGGATGGCAACCTCCAACCTCCTGACCTCCCACCTGACCATATATCCCTGTGCTCCACATCCCTGGGATCCTGGGCTAAGGTAACTCCTTAAGGCTGAGAGTCCCCTGCACACTCAGGGAGAAGTGCGCTAGCAAGTGTGAGCTGCTTGTAGGGCTGAGAGCAGCCCATACCCTCAGAGTGAAAAAATGCTGTAACATTTTACTGGGACAAGCAGTGTGCTCCATTTACTTGAGTTAATTGCCAATTATCTGTAACCGTGTCTGAAAATGCTGCCAATATTATGCTGCACAAAGTATCCTAATAAGATCTCATTGGAATCCATTTGCCTTTCAAAGGGCAACTGTTGATCCTGACCTTTTACTTATTATTGAATTAAAAACCAACAACTTTGGCGATTATTACTAGAACATAACGAGTAAATTTAAGAGCAAAGCCCTGGTGGTCGTGTGAAAGACAAGCTGCCTCCTTGTGATTCAGGCCTCTGACCACACCACGACTCCTAGTCACGGTGGGCAGCTGAGCTGAGCACCTCCTCCCTCTTCTTCATTGCAAAGTCCGGCACTATCTGTGGCACCTGGGCCTCTCTGACCCCTCCAAGCGCCACTTCGATTCCAAATCAGGCTTTTTTTCCCCCTTTGAATGAGATAGGCCAAATTGATATGCGGCCACTTGTATTAATGTGCTGGAGAAGCAAGGCTGGAGATGGCCCTACCAGGTTTGTCAGGAGAGGCTTGTTGATGCATACGAGCAATTCTCTCTGAATAGGGCAGATCCATCACACTCTGATTGCTGCCTTGTCTTTCTCAATACAGTGAACAGCTTACTGACAGGATATTACAGAAAGAACTAAATCAGGATTTACTTACAGTGTTGATCACAGTCTACTCTGGCAAACACTACTTGATTCCTATCTGGGTATTCCTCCTTAATTACGTTGGAAGCTTCCTCAAAAATAGGATGCAACATTTGGCTGAAGCGGCACCTATGGAAAAAAACCACACGCATTCATAATTATAAAATATTAACCTGAAATCTTTTGACTGATGACTCGATCTTTGCAGGAAAAAAAATTAAAGGTTGGAAGGTAGAGTGAATGAGAGAAAGAGAGGCTTCTACAAGAGAAGCTTGAAATCATTCCAGGAATTGATTGAATAAAGATAAGCTCAAAAATAACTTAAATAAGGAAAGGAAAGGAAGGAAAAATAAAAAAAGTTGGAAACCCATTCTATTCAGAAAACGTGCTATTTTTTTCCCTACATGAAATATCCCTAAGATGACATTTATAAAAGAAAAGTTGCTTTGATTGTTGAGGTTCAAACATTGACCAATACTTAAATTCTCTAAGTTCTCTACATGAAGGCCCTTCCAAATTAAAGAAGGGTTTGATTTTTACAGGTGCCTTCAGACATGCTGGCACATATGTATGGAACCAACAAAGAAAAAAGGGAGAAAATAGAATCTTTTGGGCCATCTTATGTTCAAGAGCAAAAAGCCAACACAAACTGTCCTGCTGAAAGAAAGACTTTCGGTTACATAATATGTCCTTCCCTACAATCATAGAATCCTTTGTGGCTCTGAGGGATTCCCTGACCGAAACAAAAGATGGTTGGAGTAGCAGAAGCAGGAAGAACAAAACCCACACACCCCTACCAAAAGAACTGCCTTTTCAAGTGGCATATGACTGCACTTCAGATTAGAATACTACAGTCAAATGTGACCGTTTCCAACAGGCAAAAGTTTAAACACAGAAAAAAAAACACATATATACAAAGAGAAACTTGTACAACTTACCAGTCAGCATAAAAATTAACTAAAGCCACGTCTGCATTGTCTAGGAGGAGGAAAGGAAAAAAAAAGTCACATCAGAAGGCAAACTTCTTACAGAGCTATAATGCAAGATCATAAAAGCAGGCATAAAAACTATAAAACCTGTATTTCTATATTGTACAATATTAAGCTTAATCTGATAGAAAATGACAAGGATAAATCTGACTATAGATTGTATTTCAGGTAAGTGGAAAGAGAGATGAAAGAGGCCTTTAGTCAAGTATTTTATTGACTTTATTGATACATTAGATAGTAAAGATATCAGTATTTAAGGCATTAAGATACAAAAGTAGTGACAAAAGAGACAAAGTAATTCAGGGTTTACAGTTATGGCCCTCAAAACCAGCAGCTGTACTTTAATATACCCTTAAAGCATTACTTTAATGCTCCTTTGTATTTTCAATCAGTATTTGTGAAATATAACACAACAACTATCTAATGCTCTGTTGACAGATTTTGCTTTTATACCAAAGCATACCCCAAAAACGAGGTTAAGAAAAATCCCTGCTGGCTTATAAACTTCATCAAATTACAGCAAAGAAGTTTTTGAAGTGTGGACAGCTAATTTTTTATCATAGTTACTTAACATTCTATTAAGATTGCACTACGTATTTTTGAACCTAGTGCATACCTATGTATACCTTGTGTATACCAATTTGACAGGTAAGGAGTATATTTACCTATTGAAAGACTGACATAAAGGACTGTTGACATGCAGAGAAAATAAGAATTCAAAGTACTCACTTAAAATGTCATCTATATTTCCACTATCTAGACTGGTTATTTCACTTCTTGTTGGATTAAAAAGCCAAGACACCTAAAAAGAGAAAAATCAGTCAACAATAAAGCGCTACATTGACAATTTTAAACGCAACACTTCAAGACCTGAAGGACAGAGAAGAAGCAGAACAAACAGTAAAATAATAGTAGTTCAGCCAATGTATTTCAGATACTGCATTACCATCAATAAATAGAGAAGTAAAGATTATTCACAGGTATATAACACTTAACAATTTAAGTACAATTGCCTCTCTCCACGTTGTTATTCTGTAATTTTTGTGCATTTAAGAGTAGCTTCTATTCATATATTAACTCTAAAGTGTGAAATAAAACACACAGTCATCTAACTACCCTACGACACAGAAAAAGCCAGGAACAGCAACTGCACCTAAAGACAAGTAATTCCTCTTTTTACTAACAGAGCTTGCAGGGCCAAAACATTTCTCGTTAGGTAAAACTTGCAATTGCTCTGATTTTCCTTGCTATTAAGGATTTTTGCCTATCTATACGAAGCAGTTATAGTTTTGTATCCCTTCCTGATGCTGCTCCAGAGCCAGGACGCAAGGGGCACAAAGGGGTGAGACTTTAGGAACGGGGACACCAGGGCGGGTGGGTGGTTGAGCTGCACGGGCACTGCTCCCGTGCAACTAGGAAGGCAGCCAAACACAGCACCACATCCACTGCAACTGGCACAGCCTGTCCCTCCTGGTCCTTTCCAGGTGACGTTCTCATAATGACCATCACTGAGCTATACCTGGCTTTCGTGTTGGGAAGTGTAGGGCTGTTGGACCTGACAACAGAGATCCTGGCTTGGGACTTACGTGTCTCCTTCTGGAGGAAAACAAGCTAAAAATTAGCCCTTCTTCAGGTAGGGAAAGGGCTCTGAGTACATGATCTACTAAGATGCCTTCCAATCTAGGTTTTCCATGATTGCGATGTCTCAGATGATAAGGAAAAAACCTTTATTTCCTGTCTTATATGAAGAAATGAATACACATGCCAAGCGAGAACATGGCATAGACCAGAGATTTAAATGAGACACAATCCATGATTCTACAAAACACTTAAATCCACTGATCCTCAGACCTAACCTTTGTAGCTGCACTGGAAACCTGAGCAGAAGCAGAGGTGATAGCTGCTTTTTTACCATCATCAAATGATATTAATCTGGAACTACAAGGAGCACTTGAACAACAGCCCCTAGAGCAGTAGTAACACCATTACATAAGGGACCGTGCTGTATTTGAGGAAGCACCTCAAGCATCAAGTCCCTAAGTACAGATTCTTGGAGCTGTTTCCAACTCATGGTAAGGCTAATTCAAAGCCAAACTTCAAGTTTTCTGGCATTCAAGGCAAGTGTACATCAAATATCTGCCTCAAAAATCACCAGACAGAGTGGACATCTGCTTTCATTGAGATCAGCTTACAAAACTCGGGGTGTCTTTTGCACCTATAGGTTATCCATACCTCTCCAAACGCCCCTGTAAATGACACGTAGGTGAGATGTGCAGCAATCAGTCTTGGCTTTATGGATCAGTAAGCGTTTCTCAGTGAAGGTACTAAGCCCACTGATCATATTTCCCATACGGAGACCAACGTGTTGCACACTCAGTCCCTCCTAGCCCTGCAGAGCAGCCTACAGGGGCAGCACACGCTCATTCACACCATTCCCGTAACGCAAAACATGGACCAACGTCCGGCAGTCGCTGCTGAGGAGCAGCCACGATTCCAGCGCTGGATACAAGCCTGAGGCCTGCAGAGCAACGTGGGCAGCAGCCCCTTGGTGCTTGCTGCAGGCAAAGGGGCCAAGTGCAGCTTTGCAGCGAGCAGCGCGGACGCCAAATCGCCGCCGCGGGGGCTGTGAAGCCCTCAGCTGAAACGGGTGGTGGAAGCCCAGGACGGGTCCCTGCGGACAGCACCAACAGGAACAGTAGAAACACTGTCTTATTAGCAAAGAATAAATATCTTAACTCCGCCCAAGAGCTTCTGAGAGTCACCATCCAACCTGAAGCAGGCCCCTGCACAAATCCCTCTGTACGTTCCAGGGTTTGGGTCACCCTGTGAGAAGGTCTAAGGCCTCCATATCCTTGAGGACTCCGGCTTTCCAAATCCTAGCTATAATCTCAGACAAGACTTGCCTACAGGAAAGGCCCAAGAAAGGGGAACTTCTGAGCTGGTGCCTGCAGCTCTGCATCAGTAGGAAGACCCAGAACGAGCTTCTGTAACACACTTGGACACAACTACTTTCCACAGCAGCTTTGCACTTTGTATCGACTTTCACAGAGCAAACTGGATAGGTACCAATTTCTTAAACACACGTAGCTTTTTCTGCAACAGTTGTACAGTAGCAGCACCTTCACTTCCTTAAAACAAATCTCATCTCACATGCCAGGTATGATAAACTAAACCTAAGTTAAATAGAACACAGATAAGCACAACACTTGCAACCAAAAATGAGCTATGTTCTTTTCCATATACATTGATACGGATAGAGCTGTGTTTTCATTTGTAGATTGCTACAATACACCTTAGCTTGCAAGGCAAATACTTAATTGAGAAATCAAGTGCATAGTTTAGTAAGCAATAAAACCCTCTGCTAGACTGTGCTACATGCACAAAACCAAAATAAAACCAATATTTCTTTACGGCAAGAATAAAATTTTTGATGGCTTTCTTAGCTCCTATTGCAGAAAAAAATATAGTACACAATGCCTCTACTCCAAGACCCCAAATCATCTTTATATATTCAAGGTAAAAATTAAATTAAACTGTATATCCTATTGCTCCTCCATATTAAATAGTAGCACAGAAATATTGAGACTACTGAGACTAACAAAAGTTACATAAAACCTGAGATAATCAAAATACTCATTTTTTCCACTTTACACATGAAGTACTCTATATTGTCAGAATACATTCCTAAATATAATATAAAATTTTATGTTGACAAAATAGTAGTGGGTGGCAAAATCTTCATAACAGATAGAGCGACTTAAGGAAGAAATTTCAGTAAGAAGTGCCAATAAATATCCAAGGCTGGTTTCAGCTGGAGGTATATGGCCTGTAAAGGAAGGGAGTTCCAGCTTCAAGCCCAGGAACCTCGCTGTCCCATGAGAGGGAACAGAGTCCAGAATATTAACATTATTTACATTTAACATGAGCAATACAATTTCTGATTTAAATTGCTAAGAAGCTACAATGTTTTGAAAGTATTACCTGACCTTTGATGAGACCTCTGAATGACACCCATTGGCTGAAAATAAGGTATTTTTGAAGAAATGCTTTCCAAATTCACTCGCATATGTTCTCAGTAACAGGCACTAAACGCGTGTTCTCAAAAACATACTGAAGTTCTAAAGAACCTTCCCCATTAAACGCAAACTTTATTACAATACCCGTTAAACATGCAAAGTATCCCAACGCTCAACAGAGTGGAACATAAGGTCACAATATAAATTTTAAATCCTTTCTTCGTGGGTAACTCAGTCCTAATTTCTTTCTGCTAAATTTACTATTTTCTAAGACCTTTATCAAGTAAATGGCTACTAAAATGCTTTCTATCAATTAAGGCTTGCAAAGTGGTTTTGTATGCAGCCTTGGGGGCAAATGCTGACTTTATATTGGATAACATTAGCTCTGTTTTGATATGATTTTGGCATGCTGTTGCTTTGGGATTTTATACTTTTTAGATGTCTAAATTTGCTAGTTATAAAAGAAAGTTCTCCTGGAAGAATAAAACCAAATATATAGCAGAGTATTAATATATTACAACTGAAGCACAGAAGCGCAAAAGGCAGATGAAGATGGACTTACTACACACTCAAACATTTAAGTCTGCATAACACTTTGTGTTTTTAATAGAAAGCTTACTACAGAAATTCTAGTAAGTTCTCATTCAGTTCCTCAAGTCATAAAAATCTTTCCCAAGCATGCAATGCTGTCGCTGGCATTTCTTCAGACGTTCCCCAAATCTGCAGGTTAAATGCTGGCAAGCAGGGCACCAACAGCTGTATGTTTGGAAACACCACAGGGAGGGACTGAGTTGGCAGCTCTGGTAACAGAAGAGCTCCCTGCAGGTCAGAGAGCAGCTCCTCTTTTGGAGGGAGCCTGTACCAGTTGCTACATACAAAACAGCTCACCTTTATTTTTGAGTTTTCTTTTCTGATGCAAAACGCCAATGCTCAAAGAGGGAATAATACTACACTAGCTCTTTCACCACATGACACACAGCTACACAAGCAGCCTCGCACAAAACAAAACATTTTTCCCTCCCCAACTCAATAAACCCTGTTCCTTTCAGCCACCAAAGGAGGACCTCCTAGTAAAAACGTCAGACTTCATATCCCTTTCTCAAAAAGCAAAATAAAAATATACTTACCAACTATACCAAAATATACCTGTGCTTCACTAGCTACTCCACACACCCATTAACGAAGCCAACAGGTTATTCAGAGGACTTAGCTAAACCTTCCATCTCCATGTTACTCTTGCCCATTAGCGCTGTGAGTTCTCTAACTGGTAATGGGGCAGAAGAGACATTTCTATAGGTTTAGTGATACTTAATTTCCAAATGTATTATATTTCACATGCCATTTTCTTGCAGAGGAGTAACAGTTTAACCAACTATACATACCACAGCTTTAAAAAACACAAGAAGAAAAATAGGTCTGATGTATGTCAGTTTTGCAATATTTATTTTTTTTTTAAATTCACATAACACGACAGATGCCCTCACTTTTGAAGTCAGCTATCTGGAGCATATAGATAATCTGTTCCTCCTGGGAACATTATTATCCCTAATTAGGATTACAGCTGCAAGACAGTTGGTATTAACAGTCTTCAACTTTGCTTGCCAAACTTCCCAAATGCTGAAGGCAGGCAAGCACACTTGCTTCTTTACTACGGATTCATTCCACATTTGACAACTTCTTCCCACTTTTAATCCAGACAGACGCTGAAGTTACCACCCCAGGCATCTGCAGATGACTTTCCAGGCCCAAATGCATTTTTCTTCCTGCACGCTGTTGATCTGCTGCTGATGGGAGATGTGCATTAAACGCTCGGAGGGCCAGCAGCAGGGCTTGCAGCCTGCTGTACAACGACAGAAGTTCCACCACCCTGAAGTTCTACCAGGGCACTGCAAGAACCCCTGGGTCTGGCTTCAGAACCAGCCACACACTGGGACATCTCACTGGCAGCATCCGCAGGGGTCCTGCGGCGAACTGCAGAGCTCACAGAGGATGGGAAATGCCCAACAGAAACGGGACAGAAAAAAAAGGACATATTTCATCCTCTCAGTAAAAGCAACTCCGTGCTTAGTTCTGACAAATAACTCCTGTGTGTGCCTGAATCTGTGCATGCTGCAGGTCATCTGAATACTGCCACCCCCAATTTGCGGATTAAACAAGGCTTCTATCAGCTATGTAGGCTGCTAGAAAGAAAGGGTACCTGACAAACCCATACTGTTTCAAAAGACAAACAATCATTTTGAGCTGTATTTAGGTATTCAGAAGTGTTTAAATTGGTATGAAAAAAAAATTCCAAGCTTTCTCTATTATTTTCAAGAGCCACAGCTTAAACTTATTCAGACAATAAAAAAAGAAGGCTGCTGAAAATAGATTTAGAAGTAGAATTAGACATTGCAGTAAATTAACTTTCATGAGAACAGAGAGAAAAATCTAACTGAACTAAAATACAGATAACATACATTAGACAAGCAAATTTATTTCTTTGGCTAATTTGTTTCAAAATTATAATATCTATCAAGGCTAGACAGCACAGTAACAACTACACAGGGTTGGGCAGACAGATTAGTATATTAAAAAGAGATAGTGGGATTTTAGATTTTCCTCATTTCTGGTTATCTTTCCCTTTGTAAAGAAGTTTGACAGAAGCAATGGCACAGATATTACAAACATTGAAGAATTTTTTTCTGATGAAAAAGCTAGAAACAAAAATTCATTCACAATTTATAACGACAACTTTGAAACTCCAAATGATATTGAAACCACATGTCAAACGAGGAAAAGCCCCACCTTGCACTGCGTAGTTCCTACACCTGAACTTCACACCCACGAAAAGAAGTTGCAGGATTATTGTCATTTGTGGCATTCGGGATGGGGAGTGATTTACAGGGATGCCTCAATGACCTGTTCCTGCAGCATTCAGGGTCCACAGAAAAATGAACAAGTCTGTCCTGCCAAGAGCCTGAGAAGTGCTCACGCAGCAAGCACCGTGTTCATTCAGAAAGTCTGTCACAGAGATCAAAATTAAACTTGAGTATCATGATGCACAAGCTCAGTTTGACGTATCCCATGTTTTCATGAAGCTCCAAACAGGTCCCTGCTTCTGCAGGCAGGTGTTGAAGGGTCTGCGGTTGGACTTGATCAGGAAGGTCTTTTCCAACCATAATGATTCAATGATTCTAAACATCATTTTAAAGCTTAAAGACTCTTGGCACAAATGCTTTTACACATAGACGTTATAATAAAAAAGTTCATGGGACTTTAAACCTTGGTCTTGGAGACT